>SKCR01008833.1:0-104437 GCA_019454045.1 Zanthoxylum bungeanum | reverse complement strand
GATAAGAGGATTAGGCGACACGTGGCGAGACGGCTAAGAGCTCAATTATTATGCTGACGTGGCGGTGACGCGGCAAGGCGGCTGTGATCAATTGTCGGCACCGTAGGATTGCGACACGTGTCACGCTGTGATTGGCTGATGATGACGTGGCATGTTGACTCGGTTGACCTGTTGACGTGGATGATGACGTGGCATGACGCGTGGCATAGTTGACTCATTGATCGGATGACATGGCGACACGTTGGATGACATGTGGCACACGTGGCGATGGCGACTGTCGGCACCGTAGGATGATGACACGTGGCACGGCGCACGTTAGCAGATTGTCAGTGATTGTGTCACGTGTCACGGCGCATTTTAGCAAAGTCAAACTTCTCAAATTCTGGCCCGTTGACCCGGTGCACGTTAGCAGACCTCGGGCACGTTAGACGTCGCGATGCTGAAGGTCTGGGCGTCGCGACGCGGGAAATTACCAAAATGCCCTTTTTTTGCCAATTTTCACTGTTTTGCCCCAAATCACCTCCAGAATGTCCTGAAACTTTATTTATCTACAAAATGACACAAAACACATCAAAATATTCACAAGACTCAAGAAACTATACAAAATATTAGGTTAAATGAGTGGGAAATAGTGATAGAAATACCACTCATCAATCACCAACAAAAGAAGTTCTTCAAAGAAGTCAAACACTATATCTGGGATGAGCTGTACCTGTTCAAACGATGTGCTGATCAATTACTGAGACATTGTGTTCCACAATAGAAGGTCAATAGTGTTATGCAGCATTGCCATTCATCACCATACGACGGACACTTCAGCGGGAATAAAACTGCAGCCAAAGTCCTACAATCAGGTTTGTTCTGGCCCACTCTTTTTAAAGATGCTTACTTATTTTCTCTTCAATGTGACAGGTGCTAGAGAACGGGAAATATTTCGAGGAGAAATGAAGGACCTCTGCAAAACATTCTGGAAGTGTATATATTTGATGTATGGGGGATTGATTTTATGGGAACCTTTGTTCCATCATTCAGAAATCTGTACATACTAGTTGTAGTATACTACGTCTCCAAATGGGTTGAAGCAATTACACTACTATCAAATGATTCAAAAGTAGTGATAAAATTCCTTAGAAAAATTATTTTCACTCGCTTCAGAACACCTCGTGCAATTATCAGTGATGGTGGCAAAAATTTTTGCAACAGATATTTCAATGCACTCTTATCCAAATATGGAGTTACTCATAAAGTTTCCACTGCTTACCATCCACTGTCAAATAGACAGGTTGAAGTTTCAAATAAGGAGATCAAAAGAATCTTGGAGAGAGCCGTTAGATTAACAAGGAAGGACTGGTCTGAAAAACTGGATGACGCATTATGGTCCTACGGGACAGCTTACAAGACACATATCGATATGTCCCCATATCGAATGGTGTTTGGGAAAGCATGACATTTGCTAGTGGAGCTTGAACACAAGGCGTACTGGGCACTGAAGAAGTTAAATCTTGATATACAAGCAGCATGAGAGAAAAATGTCCACCAACTCAATGAATTGGAGGAATTTTGCCTACATGCTAATGAAAATGCCAAACTGTACAAAGAAAAGACAAAGAAATGGCATGATAAAAAAAGTAGTACGTAAACAACTGGAGCCAGGTGTAGGCACTGCATTTTTGCATATAAGTCCCGATGATGAGTCTCACATGGAGACACTACCTCTTTAAATTGTGGAAGTCACGGGAAACGGACGTCGGAAAGGAAGAGTCAGACATTGACATTTTGTTGGATTTAATTCACTTGTTTAGCTTCGGGTTCGCTTGTTAAACCTTTGTTTTAAAACACATCCTTAGCCCAAACCCCAGCAAGTCACACACCAAGCCCACACACCACCAAGCCACACACCAAGCCCCCCAAAATAAGCCAAGCCCACACCCAAATCACTAAAGTACACGCCCATCACCTTCCAAAATAAAAAAAAATCACACATTAAACACTTGCCAAAATCAAGACAAATCACCTTCCCGAATTAAAAGATACAGATCAAATCTCATCAAATGCTTTCCTAAGTCAATTAAAAAAGATCAAATCAAATAAAATCAAATCATATCCCTAATCAAAAGATAAGAAATCAAATCAAATTAAAACACATCCCTAATTAAATAGATTTTTCCTTATAGGACACTAATTAAGATATCCCCTCATAATTACAAAATCATTTCCATATTCACAAAAGGTAAACCCCAACCTTTGCCAATAAAAAAAAAGCCTAAACCCAACCTTTTCAACTCTGGCTCATTCTCACAAAAAACCACAAAGAAACCCTAGCATACTTCACGCATCCAATAACCCTGCTCACAGCCCCTCACGCCAATCACGCCAAAACACCTCCACAACACAGCCCTCAATCCAAGCAGTCTCTCGCCCACAAAAAGCCTCACGCACACAAACAACAACCACACTCACAAAACCCTAAACTAAAGACACCTCACGACCCCACTAGCACCATCCAATAGCCCATTATCTCGCCACAGCACTACCCATTCACTCACCAAAATTAATCCCACATCAACCCTCATAACGCATAAACAACATCCACACGTCCCCACACACAGCCTTCAATTCCTTCACGCATCCAACGACCTCACACAAGCCTTCAATTACTTCACGCATAAACAGACCTCACACTGTCTTCAACTCCACGCACAAACAGCCCCTTGAAACCCCTCTACACTACCAAAAGTGCACTGAAAACAGCCGCCCTGACCACTGAAAACTGCACTGAAATTGCACCCCCTAACCACCAAAAATTTTGCCTGAAACAGTCTATTTTAACCGTGAATAATCCCCCCTAAAATAGTCTGGTTGTGCCGCACCAAACTGCACAGTTTTCTACCGTATAAACCCCCGCAAATAGTCTAGTTTTCTGCCCAATTCTGCCGCACATTCAGCCCAAAAAACTGCACTGTTTTACCGCAAAACTGCACCAAAAATAGCCCCTTATTACCACAAAATAGTAAGCTAAACCGTGACCAGAAACATCCATAAAAAATAGAGTAAAACAGCAGCCCAAACAGCGAAATAGCGAAGGAGAGACGTTAAACCAGTGAACCGGAGGAGTTACGGAGCATCAACCCTTCTGACAACCGCGTACCGCACTTCCGAGAGACGACTTAAGAGGTTAGACCTGAGGGCACCCTTTTTATTTATTATCCTTTATTTTTATTTATTTTTTTTACTTTATTTCGCATGAGTATTGTGGATTGGTGTATGATATGATTTCCAGATGAACGGAATATGTGTTCTCTCTTGCGGCATATTGGATGGAAACCGGACATAAATTCCGTAGCCGAATCCGAATGGACGGTAATTGCGGTCTGCCACTCGGGATACAATACCACGTACCATTTGAGAGACACACATATTTCATTTCATCCAACCTTGTGTTCGAGCATGATTAGGTCGTTAGTATGTTATTTATTTCTTAAGCATGATTAGCCGTTAGTACGTTATTTCTTTATGCATGATTAGTTACTTTCTTTCGCAATAGGAATTTAATTTACGTTTATGTTTAGGTTGTTACTTATTTTTCGTGTTTGATAATTCAACATGCTCATGAGATTATTGTGTGATGTCGTATGTTTGCCGTTATGATGACTTACTTTTAAAGCATGCAAACTTAGCTATAAGATTTATTTTCATGAATGCGAACTAGATCTAGGTTATTATTGAATACATATGCTGCGTAGATTCGGTTAAGTTATTGCACAAATCATTTCATTACAAGTGACATAAATAAAGGACCATTCCGAACTCAACGGTTTGAGGTCTTCCATTGCGAGGGGTGAGTGCGGCCTTAAATCATTTTCCTGGATCACACCGGGTGGTGACTCCGTTATTCTCCGGTTTAGTCCCCCGCGGGCTACTCCGTACTCCTGACTAGGCCGCGAGCCTAGAACAGCGTCGCCGATTTCTGTGTCCTATAGTCTGGCGACTCCACTGGGGATAGAGAATCGGCCCCGAAATAATATCTTGTAATGGTTGTGATTTGTGCTTTAGTTAACCGTGTCTACCATGGGTTGAAAGGGGTTTAATCAAAGGCATTATTAAAGCTAGGTAATGGTTTGATGTCTTCCTTCATTCAGTACCTTTCTACAAGGAAAAGGTGTGAAGGCACCTAGATAATCATTTACCTGTAGCTTACTGTGATGGACTAATTTGGAGGACTCGTTGTTTATTCTTGTCACCAAGTGATAAGAGCCTAAGAGACTTGGGTATTTAAGAGAGTTCGCTCCACCCTCCATCTGGAGAATCTACAACGGGAAATCCATTTGACAGTCAGTCACGCACAATAACTCGTTGGCACGTACCTCAGTGTATAAAAAAGGTGCGCTCACTTGGTCGCTCGGACCCTTGAGTGGGGAGACCTAGTTGTGGGCAACCCTTCGTCGACGAGAGCCTTTGTCTATACCTCTATAAACCCGCATATGAACTGTAGTAGTAGGACCAGTAGAAACTTTCCCTTTATGCCTACGTTTAGGACCATCGTCATTTGTATTCAGTTGGACTTTTTGTCATGAGGTATGGGCTTATTGGGCCATTTAAACTGGGACGAGTCCGTGCTTTATGGTAATTGGGCCGGAAGCTTCTAAAATGCCGATGGGCCATTTTACGTTTAGGCCTCTTATCATTTGAAGTTGTTTTGCCATGTTATCGCAAAGGTGTAAACCTGTTGGGCCTTTTCAACTGGGATAAGTTTGCACCGCGCAATAGTATGATTTAATGCTTTAATATGATAATGGGCTGACTTATATATTCTATACATCGCACGCATCTCATGCATCTCATGCATACACACATCATGTTAACCATGTGTCTTAAAAGCCATTATAGATACTCGTTGGGTTAGGGAAGAGGGAAGTCTCGTCAAAAGACCGTCAGCCAACATGAGCAAGTCAGCTAATGAGGGATCTCGCCTGGATCAATTGGAGATCAAAGTAACCAAAATTACTGAGCAGTTGCAAGTTTTGACCAATGCTGTGGCCAGTTTGACCGTACCCCTTTCAGCCAATAACAAGAAGTTGTGCAACCAGAATGGAAAGACCATTAGGGAACCTTCAAAGACCAAGCCCACTCCCTCTGAGGTTGCCCCTATCAAAAACAGACGATTCTCCAAACTTGGCAGACCTTTGTCAGAGGTGTTTGAAGAGCTGAAAAGGCAAGGACTCATAAATCCCTTAGAGCCTAAACCACTTCCAAACCTTGTGCCATGCTACCTTGACCTGAACCTTCACTGTTACCTCCATCAGCAAAAGGCCATGAAACTAACAAATGCACCCGCCTTAGGCATGAGATCCAAGACCTCATAGACTCCCACAAAATACCCGACCCCGAAAAGGAACAACCCAACATACACTGAAACCTTAGACCTAACTATCACTCTCTCCCACCACCTACCTACATGATCAACTCCGGCCTACCCGACAGCCTTGTCCTCCAAACCCATAACCACCAAACTTCTCGCATGGGGATAAGAGACAACAATGGTAAAAGTGAAATGGAGCAAATGAGGGATTTTTGGAAAAACTTCTCGAACAGTGACGAGACGGAGGTCACAAAAAGGGGAAGTGAATGGGAAGAAGAAATACTGCAGTTTGAGAAGCTGATGGACGGAGGAAGCAAGAAAACGAGGGAAGACGAAGTTGCAAATTATGGAGATGTTTGTTTCCCTGATCTTATTCAATTATGATCCAGCATTTATTAATAATAAGGACATTGACTTTGTCTAGTTGTTCGAACCTTTTTCTTAATGATAATAAAGACATTCATTTCGCTTACTTGCCTGAGTCTCTACCTTTCAAGAAGAACAAGATAATCATTCAGGAGTTAGCTTCTCAATATATAAGTTTGAAGGGAGGACTATACATAAGACAAGCAAAAGGCATTCAGCTGAAGTGTTTAAGAAAAGAATAAGGTAATGGAAGCAGTACTATCGGTGGAAGTTGAGATACAGTCCATGCGGATGTTAGCAGAAGCAGAGTTATCGGAGCAAGAATATGCCTCGCAGAGACTTGAACATTTGGCATTACTAGATGAGAATAGAATGAAGTCCTTGCATCATATGCAGTTATATCAGAAAGATATCGGCATGAGCATTCAACAAGAAGGTGCGTCCTACCAAAATCAGAAAGGGTGATCTGGCACTTAAATAATCAACACCGTCGACAACGGACCCGAGAGGAAAGTTCAGACTTAACGAGGAAGGACCCTACAAAGTCAAGAAGGTAATGGGAAACGGGCCAGTGAGACTGTCAGACTTAGAAGGGAACAAGTTCACCGAGCCAATGAACGTGGACAGGTTGAAGTAATATTTTGCCTGAGAAAGAGAAGAGACGGAGCAGTTACTGGGAGAACTGGTAGAAGACCTAACCCAATGGGATAGGAAATCCATGCATGCATGCATACACGTAACGTACTTGAAATTTTTATGTTTGTTCTGTGTTTGCAGGTTTAGAAAACAAAAGAGAATTGCACAATCACCAGAAAAGAACCGGCATAAGGAAACTATAAGCAGACCTAGGAGGCGACCAGAGACATGCATAGGCACATGGCGCCAAGGAGCACAATGAAGGGCTAACCCATCAGGAACATGGAGTACCTCCACACATGCATACGTACACATCACATACGCGCATTTTTTTTATTCTGTTGTTTTGTTTGTGTTCGTAGTTCTCAAAGAAAAGCAGGAAAAGTGACAAAACACAAGCAAGAGCAACAAAATAGTATAAACGATATTTCAATGAGGAATCCAAGGGGGCGAAGCACACATTATCAGAGGTCGAAAGAAAGAATGTCAGTGAAAAAAAAAAAAAGAAAATCCTTGATGGTTAAGCATATGCCTGGTGATGATATTGTTTGCTGTAGGGAGAAACCTTAGAAACGATAGGTACGAGATGTGCTCTCATCCGGTACTATGAGTGGGTGATCTCGGCTGGACTCACGAGCACTTGATTACAGGATCTCAACAGTAGAAGCCCGAGTAGTTGGCAAGATGACTAGTTGAAGAGATGGTGGATCAGTGAATGACCATTTGCCTGGATGTCCATCCTGGTTTACTTATGCTATGATATATGATATGGTTGGAAACAAAGAAAAAGTCTCTGCAATGAAAAGAAAAGGAAAAATAGACCGCCTATAACCGATAAGCGTGAAGTTACCCATGGGTGAGTATTAGGACCACCATGAGGAGAAATGTTACCTTAAAGGGTAAGTGTGTAAAAAAAAAGGAAAAAGAAAAGAAAACCATATCATGTTGAGTATGAGGAAGTAAATCACAGAGTATGATCAAGACATCTAGATTGGTTAAACCCATTGATCCGATTCTCCGAGACAAAATTTTCTAGTTGGCTTACTTAAAAGGATTAAGCTGTGAAAGAGCCTTGGCGCACACACACTAGGAGTCTAGTTCAGATCACTCATTCAGACAATCAGATTCGAGTGTATTGAGTACTTTGAAGGTTCTCTAGTTTCGACAGGAAGCATCCGTTGAGGACGAAAATAGGTTTAACTATCAGGATTATCTCGTGAGAGGCAGTAAAGTATGTTGAAATGAACCATCACATTGTCAATATCAGTTTTGGGGATAAGTCCCGGGGGCGAGGCCCACATCAACAACAATATCAGTTTTGGGGATAAGTCCAGGGGGCGAGGCTTACATCAGCATCAATATCAGTTTTGCCGGGTATGGCACTCCGAGTATGGAGACACTACTACGACACTCCGGGTATGGAGACGCAACCGCGACGCCTCGGGTATGAGGTTTAGCATGCCGAGTATGGCACTCCGGGTTTGGAGACACTACTGCGACACTCTGGGTATGGAGACGCAATCATGACACCTCGGGTTTGGGGTTTAGCATACCGGGTATGGCACCCTGGGTATGGAGACACTACTGTGACACTCTGGGTATGGAGATGCAACTGCGACGCCTCGGGTATGGAGACGCAACCATGACACCTCGGGTATGGGGTTTAGCATGTCGGGTATGGCACTCCAGGTATGGAAGACACTACTGCGACACTCTGGGTATGGAGACGCAACCACGACGCCTCGGGTATGGGTTTAGCATGCCGGGTATGGCACTCCGGGTATGGAGACACTACTGTGCCACTCTGGGTATGGATACGCAACCGCGACGCCTTGAGTATAGGGTTTAGCATGCCGGGTATGGCACTACGGGTATGGAGACACTAATGCGACACTCTGAGTATAGAGACGCAACTGCGACACCTCGGGTATGGGGTTTAGCATGCCGGGTATGGCACTTTGGGTATGGAGACACTACTGTGACACTTTGGTATGGAGACGTAACCGCGACACCTCGGGTATGGGGTTTAGCATGCCAGGTATGGCACTCCGAGTATGGAGTCACTACTGTGACACTCTGGGTATGGAGATGCAACTGGGACACCTCGGGTATAGGGTTTAGCATGCCGGGTATGGCACAACCAAATCAACTCAATCCAAAGAAACAAGCAAGTCAAGTGGCAGCAGGCGAGTTAGGTAAGTAAAAATGCATTGGATAAACTTTGATAGGATTGTCATTGTCACACACTGCACAAGTCCCATGAAAGTGGGGGCGACTGTAGGCACTGCATTTTTGCATATAAGTCCCGATGATGAGTCTCACATGGAGACATTACCTCTTTAAATTGTGGAAGTCGCGGGAAAAGGACGTCGGAAGGGAAGAGTCAGACATTGACATTTTGTTGGATTTAATTCGCTTGCTTATCTTCGGGTTTGCTTGTTGGACCTCTGTTTTAAAACACATCCTTAGCCCAAACCCCCGCAAGTCACACAACAATCATACACACCACTAAGCCACACACCAAGCCCACCAAAATAAGCCAAGCCCACGCCCAAATCACTAAAGTACACGCCCATCACCTTCCAAAATAAACAAAATCACACATTAAACACATGCCAAAATCAAGACAAATCACCTTCCTGAATTAAAAGATACAAATCAAATCTCATCAAATGCTTTCCTAAGTCAATTAAAAAAGATCAAATCAAATAAAATAAAATCATATCCCTAATCAAAAGAGAAGAAATCAAATCAAATTAAAACACATTCCTAATTAAATAGATTTTTCCTTATAGGACACTAATTAAGATATCCCCTCATAATTACAAAATCCTTTCCGTATTCACACAAGGTAAACCCCAACCTTTGCCTATAAAAAGAAGCCCAAACCCAACATTTTCAACCCTGGCTCATTCTCACAAAAGCCACAAAGAAACCCTAGCCTACTTCACGCATCCAATAACCATCCTCACATCCCCTCACGCCAATCACGCCAAAATACCTCCACAATACAGCCCTCAATCGAAGCAGTCTCTCGCCCATAAAAAGCCTCATGCACACAAACAACAACCACACTCACAAAACCCTAAAGATAAAGACACCTCACGACCCCACTAGCACACTCCAATAGCCCATTATATCGCCACAGCACTACCAACTAACTCACCAAAAGTAATCTCACATCAGCCCTCATAACGCATAAGCCTCATCCATACGTCCACACACACAGCCTTCAATTCCTTCACGCATCCAACGACCTCACACAAGCCTTCAATTACTTCACGCACAAACAGCCCTCACACAGTCTTCAACTCCACGCACAAACAGCCCAATGAAACCCCTCTACACTACCGAAACTGCATTGAAAACAGCCCCCATGACCACTGAAAACTACACTGAAATTGCACCCACTGACCACCAAAAATTCTGCCTAAAACAGTCCATTTTTACCGTGAATAATCCCCCCTGAAATAGTCCAGTTGTGCCACACCAAACTGCCCAGTTTTCTACCGTATAAACCGCCACAAACTGTCCAGTTTTCTACCCAATTCTACCACACATTCAGCCCCAAAACACTGCACTGTTTTACCACAAAATTGCACCAAAAATAGCCCCGCATTACCATAAAATAGTAAGCCTAAGCCGTGACCAGAAACAGCCATAAAATAGAGTAAAACAACAGCCCAAACAATGAAAACGCGAATGAGAATGTTGAACCAGTGAACCGGAGGAGTTGCAGAGCATCAACCCTTCCGAAAACAGCATACCGCACTTTCGAGAGACGACTTAAGAGGTTAGACCTGAGGGCACCCTTTTTATTTATTTATCCTTTATTTTTAATTATTTTTTTACTTTATTTCGCATGAGTATTGTGGATTGGTGTATGATATGATTTCCGGATGAACGGAATATGTGTTCTCTCTTACGGTATATCGAATGGAAACCCGGACGTAAATTCCGTAGCCGAATCCGAATGGACGGTATTGCGGTCTGCACTTGGGATACAATACCACGTACCACTTGAGAGACACACATATTTCATTTCATCCAACCTTGTGTTCGAGCATGATTAAGTCGTTAGTATGTTATTTATTTCTTAAGCATGATTTAGCCGTTAGTACGTTATTTCTTTATGCATGATTTAGTTACTTTCTTTCGCAATAGGAATTTAATTTACGTTTATGTTTAGGTTGTTACTTATTTTTCGTGTTTGATAATTCAACATGCTCATGAGATTATTGTGTGATGTCGTATGTTTGTCGTTATGATGACTTACTTTTAAAGCATGCAAACTTAGCTATAAGATTTATTTTCATGAATGCGAACTAGATCTAGGTTATTATTGAATACATATGCTGCGTAGATTCGGTTAAGTTATTGCACAAATCATTTCATTACAAGTGACATAAATAAAGGACCATTCCGAACTCAACGGTTTGAGGTCTTCCATTGCGAGGGGTGAGTGCGGCCTTAAATCATTTTCCCGGATCACACCGGGTGGCGACTCCTTTATCCTCCGGTTTAGTCCCCTGCGGTCTACTCCGTACTCCTGACTAGGTTGCGAGCGTAGAACAGCGTCGCCGATTTCTGTGTCCTACACCAGGGCAACAGATGTTGTTATACGATTCACAGTTTAAAATTTTCCCTAGAAAGCTAAAATCAAAGTGGTCAGGTCCATTTGTAATTACTCAGGTGTTACCCTACGGAGTTGTTGAGATATACAACCCCAAATCCAATAATACATTCAGGGTAAACAGCCAGCGTGTCAAGCACTACTGGGGAGAATCATTTGAGCGACAAAAAGAAAGTGTCACACTTTCAGATCCAGCCTAACGTTCGGACAGTCATGTCTAGCTGACAATATTAAACTTAGCGCTAGCAGGAAGGTAACCCATGCAATTTATGTATATATTGTCATTTGGTGTATTTTATTTTTGTGTGTTTAATTTTGTAGGTAAAGTCACATTTCAGGATGGAAGAAGTTCTCACAAACCTTCACAAGCAATTTCCTTCTCTCCCTCAAAAATCTCTGATGAAAGTCTATAAAGCTCGCTTGGAACGAATGAGACTGATGATGATCAAAGGTATTCCTAATGACATTCGTTAGATTATTGAAGCATGGGTCCGATTGGCAGGTGAGTCCTTTGACTCTTCTGTTTCATATTTGCCTGGTGTAGGAAAAAACACCTACGCTAAAAAGAGAAGAGCTAAAAGAATGGGTGTTGCTATAAATGTACTTATATGACATGTAATACTCGTTGTCATTCTGTAGAAATGGTGTTTGATAACCGTGAAGATAAAATTAAATTCATTAAGGATGGCTTGAGTAAGGAGTGTTTGGATGACATTTCATTGACTCTTGAGATGCATTCCAGTGGATATGTACATCATGCAATTCACATGCTATATACACAATTTCGAAAAGAAAGACAACAGTTAAGTCTGGGGAATCTGACTCTAAAAGGCCCTGTTTGCCAATTTATAAGAAAATTGGATGGGAAGCTTGTCATTGACGCATAGACGTCATTCAAGCTGTTACTTCATGTAAATATTATTATCTCTTTGTATTTATCTAATAATTATGATTTGTTTTGCTATTTTCTTTTATTTTCTCCGGCAGGATCCAGACCTTTTTGACTTTCACGATATATTTTATTGTTTAGCTAATAATTGTCATATGGCAGGTACTAGTGCTATTATTACTCACCCTTTTTCAGGTTTTATAAATTCAACTCATCATTGCACTCTTAAAGGCATCCAGATTTGAGAAAGAAATATAAAAAATGGAAGCTACTTCAAGAAGATGAGTTGTAAACATCTTTGTGTTTTGAGGTACTAGTGCTGGTTCTAAACCAGAATTCGTTGAGGCAACACAGGAATTGGGTCGAGTCATAGCTGAAAGGAATATGCACTTAGTGTATGGCGGTGGTAATCTTGGACTAATGGGGATCGTTTCAAAGGCTGTACATGATAGAGGTAGTAAAGTTCTGGGAATCATCCCAAAACATTTGGCAGAGGCGAATCTTATAGGACCATCAAACGGAGAGGAATTGATCATGCCAGATATGTCTGAATGACTGGTGGAAATGATTAATTGTACTGATGCCTTTATTGCTTTTCCAGGTGGCTTGGGCACGATGGAGGAAATTTTTACAGTACTATCTTGGGAGAACTTGAACATACACCATAAACCGATGGGACTATTTAATGCTGATGGACTTTATGATCTTCTTTGTGTGTTTTTTGATGGTGCCCGAAGAAATGGGTTCGTGTCAAAACCTGTAAAAGATCTCCTCTTCACTGCCAGAATTGCCAATGATTTAATTGACCAAATCTTAGCCTTTGAACCACAAATTGACCCTATCCTTTCCAAGATAAACTGGTCTGATAATGATCGTGGTAAGAAGCTTCGGATAAATCTGGATCTTAACCTTTAATTTTCATTTTAGATGTAGAATTTCAGCTAACTAGGTACTATTTTCTAAACTCTTCTTTTACTTTTTAAGACATTGGGGACAATGTCTCATTTAGGTTTGGGGGAGGGGAATAGTTAACTAGTATCTTGTTTTTATTGTTTTATTTTTGTCAAAAATATTTTAAAAAAACTATTAAAAAAATTTTAAAAAATTATTAAAAAAATAAAAAAATATATTTTGTTTTTGTGTTTTTAACTTGACTAATCTAGTGAAATTGGTGTGAGATAGCTGTGTAAGGAATTTCCACTCCTGAGACGTATCTCAACCTATTTCGTAACAAGTTAATTGTTTGTTTATTTCCTTTTGAATTATTTAATTTGTGAGTTCTCCATAAAACTTATTAAATTGGATCTTCATATGCTCAGTTGACAGGTATTATCAACATGCATGGTAACATACAGACATAAGTTGTAATTGAAAAGTTTGTAATATTCAGTGCTCTAGTTTAATTGGAGGAAACATTCTAAAAAAACGATGGAATAAAAAAAACGTCTAAGATCCGAGTAATTAAGTCTGTATGGGTGTTTTGACACCTAGTGCTCTAAAACCAACTGGTTTGGGAGTCACTAACCCAAAGCTCGTTACATATATTGAAGATGTTATAAAAAATTATATATATTCGAAATCCGGGTAATTAAGTCCATATGGTTGTCTTAACACCTAGTGCCATAAAGCCAACTGGTTTGGGAGTCACTGGCCCAAAACTCGCTACATGGATGAAATATATTGTAAATAAAAAAAAATTAAGAAAAAAATATTCCATTGCTAAAAAAAAGGTTTGAATTCTGATATAACTTTAGGACAAAAAAATTACTCTTTTCTGAACTACACTTCTGAATATTGTGGGCACAATGAGTTGATTAATACTTTGTTGATTGTGTATATGGAGAATGGTAAAAATTATCGGAGAATTTACTTATTTGGTAATTTAGAAAGAAAACAACTACTAACTTGGATAAGAATTTTCATATGTTTAGTCACTAACTTGTTTATTCTCTTTTCTCTTGTCTTTTTGCTTTTGTGTACATTAATTTTATATTGACGTTTATAGGTATCGTTGTTGTCAGCCCTCACGAGACTACCACTCGTCCACTAGGGACACCTAGGGGTTTAAAGGCCTGTTGCATACGCTAAATGCAACCGTGATCCCTACAAAAGTGGCTTAGTTTTATTTTATTTTATTTTAAAGATGTTTATGTTATTTTATTTTGTTGTTTTGCTCGAGGACTAGCAAATCGTTTGATTTGGGGGTGTGATGAGTGGTAAGTAGATCATTATTTCCCACTCATTTGACTTAATATTTTGTATAGTTTCTTTAGTTTTTATGAATATTTTGATGTGTTTTGTGGTATTTTTTAGATAAATAACAAAATAGCGGAAAAACAGACAAAAAGGGCAAAAATATAAATTTCCTACTAAAATGTGTCGTGCTAAAATGCGCCGTCTACTAACATGCGTCGGAGACTGCTAACATGCGCTAGACATATGGACCAATCAGAGAAGTTTTGGTATCATGCGTCATTGTTAACATGCGCCTACCACGTGTCAACATCTGCAAACATGCGCCGGACACGTGTCACCATCACATGTTACCGACACTCATCATTGAAGACGCGTCATTGCTGACGTTAGCATCGCGACGCTCACCAACTTTCCACGTCACGACGCCGACATAATAATGCCGCCGATAGACACGTGTCCTCATCTGCAAACATGCGCCGGACACGTGTCACCATCACACGTTACCGACACTCATCATTGAAGATGCGTCATTGCTGACATTAGCATCGTGACGCTCACCAACTTTGGACGTCACGACGCCGACATAATAATGCTGCCGATAGACACGTGTCCTCATCTCTGGAAGTTGCGTGCCACGCGTCCATCATCTACGGCGCGTTGCGACGCGCAATGTTCCACGGGTCGCGACGCGTAAGGTAAAATTTTACCTATAAATTGAGGCTGAATTTCATTTGTAAAATCATACTTTCTTCTAAGGAATTCCTTAAGAATACTAAGAAGATTGTATCTTGCTTGTTTATTTACAACTTTCAGTATTTAATTTTATTTACTTTTCGCAATAGTACTTTCTTTTCTTTACTTTTCAGTCTTTATTTTCTTTATTCAGCATGAGGAGGTAACTAGTATTTAGATTAATCTCCCTTAATTATAATATATAAACTATTTAAAACCTGACTTAATGAGGATACTGCATTTATGGTCGGTTGGACTTAATAAAATTGGTTTTAACCTGATTAAACATGGATACCGCCTGTATGTTCGGTTGGAATTAATTATAAATTTGACTTAATCAGGATACCGCCTATATGGTTTGTGGGTAATATCACGCAAAGTTAATATATTATAATAAGGGAGATATCTAAAATTGAAGTAATAAAAGTGGATCCTCTAACCCCATCATTTTATTTTATTGTACTTTTCCCTTTTAATTTTCAGCATTTACTTTTCATCATTTACTTTATTTAATTTCCAGCATTTACTTTCCAGCATTTACTTTATGTCATTTACTTTATTTAAGATTTTACTAGTCTTAATTATGTGTAGTAACTAAACCTGTTATCTGGGTTGTGATGAATTCCAATATCACTGGTTTATAAGGGGTTATTTTATATTTTGGGTAATATAAAGGTTTATTTATTGAGCCTTAGTCTTAATGCTTCTAATTAACTGGCCATTAATAGGATTGATGTGGTAAACTTAAAATAAACTTGACAAATGAATTTTAGGTTTCAGCCTTAGACTTAATAGCCCATGATATTCCTTGAGGATAGATAACCCTTTAATAGATTTCCTTACAATATAGGAATATATCTGTCGGGCGGGGGTATTAAGTCCTCGTGGGATCGATACATTTATTGTAAGGAAATCTTAGGTATTAAGTCCTCGTGGGATCGATACATTTATACTACTTGAACGATACGTGCGCGTGCGTTATACGCGTGTGATTACGTCGGTCGATAATATATAAACTGAAAATATATCATGAATACTTAAGTTGAATAAGAGAAATGAATTCTTAACTAAGGATACAAGCTGAAAATATAAAATGAAAGTACATACTCATATTAAAGATAAAAACATAATCAAATGACTTAAACTGAATAAACAAATGATAGTATGATGGGAATAGAATCAACAAGGTAAAATAACTGGAAAGCATGAAAGAAAGGGAAAAGAAAGTATCCACATATAGATTGAAGCATGATTTCTACATGGCTGAATATTGCGGGAAAGATTCATGCGAGGTGACTCTGTGTTCAAGTGTGGTTAGCATACTTGAACTATGATTGGGACTAAAAAGTGCATATTTATTGAGAGAATAAAATATCATTTTACACTAGTGGTTTCACTAATCCCCTTAATTTAGCATGTTTATGTAATAATATTAAAATTTATGTTTTATATTTTTTTATTGTCATTTTTATCTTTTATGTAGGTGAAATAATACTTTGGATACATATCAAGAAAAATAGACTTGACATTTTGATTTTGGCGGCCAGAAATTTAATAGGGTGTTCTAACAGTGTACAACTTCGGAAATTCCAACCCTATGCAATGTTTGTTTTTTGGCCATAATATTTTACTCCGATATCGGATTAAGGTGATTCAAGATCCAGATGAAAGAAGACTCAAAGATCTACAACTTAGATGTTCATAAGAGTTTCGAATTCTGAAGTTTTCAAGACTGTAATTGACGAAGAATCCAAAGTGTGTTAAATATCAAATCTTAAAAATAAAAAAAACATTTGTCAATTTTTCCGCCTATTATGTTTGGTGGAGTGTTTGATGGAGAAATAAATGGAGAAATTGGTGGAAGCCTTTATTTTTGCCTATAAATAGAAGCCATAATTTCATTTTCATTTTCATACTTTCTTTGATTTCTTCTTAAGGAATTGAAGATTGTATCTTGTTTGTTTAAATTATTGTAATGTCTTTTAATTTTAGTAATAAAATTATGTTTGTTTTAAATTAAAGTATTAGTAGCTAATTACTTTATGCAAGGGAATGGGTGAAACTTTTATTATTTAAGTTTAGATTAATCTCACTTATATTATAATATATAAATAGTAATGAATAATAATTAATTGAGATCTAAATTAATTATTGACAAACTTTTCTACCGCCTATATGGCTGGTTTTATACGATTTTGGCATAATTGAGTACCTAACTGGACTTGTTATAGACAAACGTTATCATCGCCTTTATGGCTAGTTTTATATTTTTGGCATATTTAGTATCTTTGCAGGACTAGTTATCGATAGAAATGATTACCGTCTTTATGGCCGGTTTTATATGTTTGGCATAGTTAATTGTGGAAGTAAATTAATTGGGTTATAATGACCATTTATATATTATAAAAAGTAAGATTTCTAAATATAAAATACTAAAAGTGGATCCCAAAACCCCATTATTTTATTTGATTATTGACATTTAATTCAAATTCTCCAAACAACTCCAAACAAATCAATCTTTTTCCTTTCGTTTTAATTATTATTTTATCCTATTAAAAATCTATTTTCTGTGGATCGACCCCAGACTTGCCGGGTTATTTTATTACTTCGACATTCTTATACTTGAGAGTAAAGAATAACTTTTAGAGCATGTCAAGTTTTTGGCGCCATTGCCGGGGAATATAATTTAGTAGATAGAATAATATTTTTATTTCTTTTTATTTTTTTAATTTTTTAATTTTTTGGCATTTGTATTTTATTTCTGTGTTTTTCTTTTCTTTTATCATTTCATTTTTCCTACTTGTTTATTTTAATTATTTTCTTTTGTAAGTTTTGCAGGTTGCATGGTACATTGGTCTTGATCATCTAGCGAAAGATTAAATAGAGAGTCACCATCACATTCATCATCAGTCAAAATGGCCGAGAATCGAAATGAAAATCCACCAAGCCGAATTCAAAATTCAGATGATCAGGAAGAAAATGAGTCTCAGCATGGCGATCTTAATCATCCAATGACACTCAGACAATTCATGAATCCTACTAGGACAGGATCACCATCTTGCATTACTTTCCCCTAGATGCATCACATTATAATTTCAAACAAGGTATCATCTAACTTTTACCCACATTCCACGATCGTGAATCAGAAAATCCTTATCAGCATTTGAGGGAATTCGAAGAGGTATGTAATACTTGCATAGATCAAAATTGCAGCATGAATATAATTTGAATTAAGTTTTTTCCTTTTTCTTTAAAAGATAAAGTAAAAATTTGGCTGCAAAATCATAGGTCGGGATCCATTAGAAAATGGGATGATTTGCACGAATAATTTCTAAAAAAATTATTTACCCCTCACAGGACAGACTTCTTTAAGAGAAGAATCACTACTTTCACACAAGAGTCGGGGGAAACACTTTACTTAAAGATGGCAGAAAAGCCCGGGCCCGGTTCGGCCCAACCTGGCGGGCCCGAACTGTTGGATAATTATGACCTATAGTATCACTATTTTGTAAAGGACATGGTGTTCTTGTACAAAATTGACTATGTGACAAAGGAAATTGCTCTTTTATCATTTGTAATTGGATTACCTAGATATATAAATGATAAAAGTCCATATGATTAGTACCGGATTAATAAGATATGAGACATTCTTAATCCACGAAAGGTTTAATCATTAAATATCCCTAGTCGTAGTAATATCGGGACTGGACATCGATAATGCGGAATAAGCTAGTATTACACTTGTGCGCGTTATGGAAGCTTAACGACATAATTCTTATATATTTAAGTATATGATACTTATGCAAGTGTGATATGAGGTTCTGTTTACAGATGGTACGGGAACAACTTCACTCTGGATAGACCCCTCAGAATCCAATTGGTAGTATGACTATGTGTCTATGGGAATCCGAATCAGGGTAGGTGTATTTGGTCTTAACCTGAGACTTCCATCGCTAATACTTGCGACAATCAGTATACTTTGGTTTTGGACGTCTAGGGCTTTAACAGGTTCTGTGTACGCCCCTTCTGGGTATACTGAGAATCGTAGTGTATTGGGTATGATGTCAAGATGGAAATATCACTTCAGTCATATGGAGATGATGATCACACAGGGATATGGAACTGGTACTCTTAAGTACTACAGTCATCGGGATAATATGACTAGGTCATGATTATCCGATGATAGAGACTAGTTGCCAGTGATCTGATATATCTTTCGTACGAGGCAGACAAAATTCTGATACTGGATTGTAATACGCAATACACTGTATACTACGCCTGATAAAGATTATATATTCCTTTAAAGAATATTTCTGGAGAATTGGGTAGGCACGGTGCTTTGCTAGAAACCAACCATGTCTTGTAAATCGGTAAGAACGTGGTACCGGTTACGCACGTGTTCGGATAGTCCAATGACCGTATCTACTGCCAATATATCCATGGATCTATTGGGTCGCTTTCCAAAGATTCACCGTTGAGATTTGACTCGAACAGAATTAATCTCTGATTAATTATGAGAGAGAAAAATTAATATGGGATTAATTACAGCAATAAATTAATCTGGGATTAATTGCATCAAGAATTAATCTTGGATTAATTCGACTAGAAGAGAGAACGCGATTATTTTAGAATTGATCGGCAAAATAAATTTGATAGTAAAATTGGATTTTACTATTTAATTAAATTAATTGGGAAAAAATAATATATTATATATATAAATTGAAATTGGATTTGAATGCGGAATTAAAATTGGATTTCAATTCGTGCAAATGAATTAATTTAGAATTAATTCGCAAGTGACTTTAATAATAATTTTGCAAGGCATTATTATTTAATTAAATTGGATTTAATTACGTAGCAACGAAAAATTCATTTAATTCGGAATTAAACGAACCTAGGCCCGCGCGAAGTTGCGTGTTGGATTGTCCGACTTAAATTTGGAATTTAAAGTAGGGCCCACCAACTTACATCAATGTGTTTAACATTTGATGGAATTTGGTAATGGTTGTGTAAGGCTTGGATTGCTTGTAGAATACATAAACTAAAACCAACACTCAAACTTGGTATAAAAATTAATTTGGTCAACTTTGGAAGTTAAGCAAGTTACTATTCACATCAAACAAAACTCTCTTCTTCTCTCCCTAGGCATGGCCGAAACCTTGCTTCCTTGGAGGGTAAAAAATTTTCTTTCATTTTTGTTCTTGCTAGCACATAAAGGAGTGAATCAAGGTGATAGGGAAACTCACCCAAGTGTTGGAAACACACTACAAAGGCTTGGAGCTTCCATTACATCCATGGAAATTTTGATTTTCTCTACCAAGCATTGTGAGTATTTCCGCAACTCCTCTTGTTTATTCACACATAAATGAACTTAGAGATCTTGTGGCATGTTCTAGGAACACTAACAATGGTATCAGAGCCATTCTAAGTTTGATTTGAAAATCTAGGGTTCATGACTTTAATTTGGATTTTTTGTGTTTGGAGCATGATTTGCCTAAATTGGTTGTTTGGTTATGGTTGGATGTTGTTGAATTGGATTTGTACATCTTAGGAATTGAGAAAAATTGATTAGATAAAAAATCCCCAATTTCCCACCTTGGCCGAAAATAACCCATAGGTTGCTCATGGTGATTTTTTGAAAATTAGACAATTGGATGTGTTGATGGCATGAAATGTATATTAGATGTTGATTTAATTGGATTGAAATCAAATTGCATGTTAATTTCTATGCATTTGCCGTGAGCTATATACCATGTTATAATGAATTATTTTGCTTCAATTGGTGTTAGACATGAATTGGAAATGATGAGCATGATTAATTAATTTAATAAGTGTTTTGGAAACATTAGATTAGTTGATTAATTATGTTAATTACACGTGAATTGGATTAATATGTAATTAGGAATAATGTATTAATTTAATTATTGTAATTGGGCTTAATGGGCTTGGTTGGGCCAAGTTTGGTTTAGGACAATTGAGTTGGATCCAATTGGGCCTAAAACCATTTCCATAAAGTCCAAATATGACAATTGGGCCTTTAATAATTTAATTTTGATTTTGGGCAAATGGTGATTCCTTATTGGGCCTTGACATCTTGGGTTTGATCCATAATGGCCAAAGCCCACGCCTAAAGAATTAATTGAAAGCCCATTGGACTTTAATTAAATAGTATTGGATACTAATTGGGCTTTGAGACCCATAAAGATTGGATTTGGAATCCAAGTCTAAAAGACACCTTTAAAACTGTAATTATTTAATTTGGAATTAAATATGAATTAGTATTGGATACAATTTAAATTGGATTTAAAATTGTAGTTCGATATAATTCAAGAATACGTACTTTGAGTACTTATTCTTATACGAGTTGGACTCACACAAATCAAATCGTTGTTTGAACATTGGAGGGTCATTAATTCAAAGATTAATTAATTGGATTAGATTGATTGAATAACAAGCTTTGTGTGAATACATGGATGTATTTGTATGAATAATGTATATCAGATGGATATTAAAAGGGTGAGGGCAATTTTGGAAATTGTTGTAATACATTTAGAATTTATTAAATTTGACATGCGTGTCCAGCCTATTATCTTTATTCCTCAATGTAAATGAGGTTTCTTTAGAAGTATTATGTAATTGGGAAGAAGTATGAATTGTGCTAGCGGGAGAGAGGAAATGGAAAGATTTTTTCTAGGAATAAAGTTTGTTATATATCCATCCGCATATCTTTATTAATTTATTCGAGCCTTATTATGCTTTTAGAATGCATGATTAATGGAGTATGATGAGACCTAATCAAAGATAATAAATTGGTTGCCAATTTACGCGAAAAACCCTCATCAATATTAAGCGTTTTTCCTTCCATTGAATGGTTCTCTCTCAAGAACCAAGATTGGCATTGGTTTGTTGGCCAAAGTCAAGACCTTTGTCCATCGCGGATGTATTTGAACCACGTAAGCTTTGTTCCATATTGTATGTCTTGGGTGGTTGTGACTTGTTGGCCAAAGTCAAGGTCACTTCTTGTTCATCGACTTCGATTATGAAGCTTTTCCACTGTCAATGGGTCACATTTAACTAGAATCAGTAAGCTTGTTAAGCCAAAGCCAAGGCTTAGTTGATTTAGAGGAAAATTTTAGGAAATATATTTGATATATTTACATATTGGATATATGTTTCGGACTTAGAGGTCCACCTACTGGATCTAGGAATTGGATGGGATCCAATTGATCTTAGAGATCTACCTAGTTAAGTTTCATACAACTTGTTGGCCAAAGTCAAGGTTGTGTGTTATTTAACGGGATCCTAGCCCACTAGGAAACTAGGTTTCCCGAGTACTCTATAGAGGGTTAAAGGCTCGTCAAAAAATAGTGGGAGGCTAGTATTAAATTTGCAATTTCGTTTAAATACTTGACAATAAGCGCTTTTTTATTTTAATTTATCGTTGTTATAAATATATTAGTTGGACTAATATTGAATATTGTTTTCGTTGAACAGTTAGACTGTACAACACACTACTTCATTTGTAGTTGGTTATATAGTTGGACTATAGTAATCATTACATTTGAATGTAACCGATCATTTGTAGTTGATTATATAGTCGGACTATAGTAATCATTACATTTGATTGTACCTGAAATCATTGATTGGATAGTTGGACTATAGCAATCAATATAACTGGAAAGATTAGTGTCAAAGGACATAATCCTAGGTGAAAAATGTCTTTAACGGCACAATTTTCCAGATTGGGAAATGAATCTTAGGATAGTCCTAGGAGTTGAGAAGTTACTCTATTGGATAGAGAAACCTCTCGGGCCTGAGCCCGGAGTTGAGCAAATAGTAGAATATGAGCTTTAGAAGACTCATCATGATGATAAATTTAGTGTTCAATCAGTTATGCTTACTGCAATAACTCCTCAATTTCATCGTCAGAACAAAGGATTAGATCCTTATAATATGATGTTTAAATTAAAGGATCTTCATAGATCTAACCTTAGATCTTAGATGTACGAATTGCAAAAGAAGCTATTTCACTCGCGTATGTCAGAGGGTACATCTATCGAGCACTATATGTCACATATGATTTCTGACATCGAACAGCTAGGTTAGCTGGGCATTACCTATGAGGTCGATACTTCCATAGATTTGATCTTATAGTCTCTGCCCGAAAGCTGGGGCGGGTTCATCTTGAACCAATAGAAAACTCTTGGAGAGTTAATGGCTATGCTCAAGGAAGCAAAGCCAGAGCTTCCAAAAGGGCAAGATGCGCAAGGTGCATCTTACTTCGACATCTCAGAAGGCCAAGGCTTGGCCGAAGGCTTATAAGGGTGTGAAGAAAAAGGGAAAAAGGCAAAATCATCACAGTCTTCTGGGAAGACAAATGACATATCCCAAGGTGTCTGCCCAAAATGTGGCAAATGGGGTAACTAGAAGCGTGACTGCCATATGGACAAGGCAGACATGAAGGAAGTGAAGGCGGGCAAGGCTCTGACTTCAGGTATGTTTGTTATAAACATGTCCACTACTGGTTTTTAAATTGGATTTTTAACACTGGATGTGGTACATACATATATACTGATGTGCGAGATCTGCTGAGTAGCAAGAGACTGACTTCATATGAGATCGACCTGTGAGTCAGAAACGGGACAAGAGTCGCTGTTTTGGCTATGGGAACCAAAGTTTTGGAACTGCCCTTTGGGCATGTAATTAAACTAGGAAACTGTTATAATGTACCTAGTTTGACTAGAAACATTATCTCTATATCTAGTTTAACCCGTTGCGGGTATACCTTTATGTTCCAGAACACTGGGTGTTTTGTTTATAAAGATGATATTGAGATATACACATTAGATGTGAATAATAGTATTTATATTTTGAATATAACAAATCTCAAACATATTATATGACAAACAAAAGGCTCAAACTGAATAAATCATATGAGACTTATTTGTGGCATTATTGTCTGGGACACATTAACGAGACTCGTATATCCACACTTTTGAAGAGTGGATACTTGGACAAATTTGATCCTAATTCAAATAACGTATGCGAATCTAGTTTATGAGGCAAAGTGCCTAAAACACCTTTTTAGCGGTAAAGGGTGTACGTGCCACCGAGCTGTTAGCCCTCGTCATGGTGACATATGTGGGCCCCATATCTAGCTAGGCTAGAGGTGGATTTGAATACTTCGTAACCTTTACGGATGTTGCATCACGTTATGGTTATGTGTACCTTATGAAACATAAATCGAAAATTTTTGATAAATTCAAAGAGTTTCGACACGAAGTAGAAAAATAGACGGGCAAAAGTATTAAGATATTACGGTTGAACCGTAGTTGAAAATACTTGAGCAATAAGTCTCTCTATTACTTGAAAGAGTATAGTATTCTTTCACAATCAACTCCTCCCGGAACACCTCAATTGAGCGATGTGTCCGAACGGAGAAACCTAACTTTGTTGGACATGGTAAGGTTAATAATGAGTCACACTGAGCTACTAATTTCCTTCTAGCGATACGCATTGAACAGTGCAATACTTATTTTCAATAAGGTTCTGTCAAAGTCTGTTGGACAAACTTCATATGAAATATGGACAGGAAAGAAATTGGATTTCTCATTCCTGAAGATTTGGGAATGCTGGGCATATGTTTGGATGATACCAAACTAACAACCCAAATTGGATAAGTGCCTATTATGTAATTGGTTATCCTAAGGAAACTAATTCCACAACTCACAAGAGAACAAAGAAATTGGTTGCTCTCCTTGTGGTTTTCCTAAGAGGAATACCTAAATGCAGTGGTAAGTGGGAGGAAAGTAGAACTCGATGAAAATCAGAGTTATACTGTTCCTGGCACGGATCCCCTCACAGAACATGAACAGTTCATCAGAGATGAGACTGTTCCACAATCTTCTTATACACAAGAACCGCGTAGGTTGGAGAAAGTCAGAAAACAACCTAAGAGGTATGGGTTTCTAATCTCACCTCATGTAGATATCAATCTTATTGAGGATATGACCGGCGTAAACACACACGTATAACGCAAGCGTACGTATCGTTCAAGTAGTATAAAAAGTATCGATCCCACGAGGACTTAATACCTAAGCTATTAATTTTATGAGGTCAAATGATTACTAGTATCTAACAGGTTGTTTAATTGATTTGAAATGGCGACGATTCTAAATTTATAGACAAGTAAATAAAATTGTTTGAAAGTAGATTTTAAGAAAATTCAATATTAAAAACTATCTAGGGTTGTGATTTCTTTTAATATCATTTTAAAGATGAAGTGGTTATCTTAAAGTTGGGTAATATATTGATTTATTAACCTGGAACACTAAATTATGTAAAAGCCTCTTCCGATGGTCAATTACAAATACCTAGTATAATTCAATTGAACCATATGTCTATGTCAATCAAATTACCTAGATTCATTAAGATTAAGTTCCAATTAAGGGTACCCTCGCCCGACATGTATATTCCTATCCTGTAAGGAAATCTATTAAAGGGTTATCTATCCTCAAGGAAGATCGTGGGCTATTGAGTCTGAGGTCTTAAACTTAAAATCCCTACGTCTAGTTCATTTTAAGTTTACCTATTCAATTTTATTAATGGCCAGTTAATTAAAAAGCATTAAGATTAAGACTCAATAAATAAAACTTTATATTACCCAAACTATAATCTAACCCATTATAAACCGGTGATATTAAAAGTCATCACAACCCTAGATAACTAATTTAGTTACAACACATAACTAGGGCTGGTAAAAACTTGAAAATAAAAGACTTGAAGTAAAAATGCGGTAAAGTAAATACTGAAAGGTAAATTACAATAAAATAAAATGCTAAGGTAAAAGGAATTACTTTTACTACTACTAATTTAGATATCTCCCATAAAATAATATATAAACTTGTGATAATATTACCAACCGACCAATCTGGCGGTATCCTGATTAAGTCAAATTAAGTCCAACCAGCCATTAAGGCGGTAATATGTGTCCATAAACCAGCCATAAAGGCGGAACCAAAATAAAATTACCAACCGACCAATCTCGCGGTATCCTTGATTAGTCAGGTTTAAACCAGATTAAAATTAAATTACCAACCGACCAATATAGCGGTATCCTTGATTAGTCAGGTTTTAAATAGTGAATATATTATTTTTAAGGGAGTGCCCGGCGTAAACACACACGTATAACGCAAGCGCACGTATCGTTCAAGTAGTATAAAAATGTCGATCCCACGAGGACTTAATTCCTACTGTTGTTATTAATTATTGAATCTATTTATTTACAAATATCTAATTGAGGGTGAAGAGAATGATTGTTTGATTGGTTGAATGTGGTTTTACAAAATAAATAAATAAAAAGACAAAAGAAAATACTAAAGAAAATAACAAAAGACACAAAGATCTAGGGTCGTGAATCATTCTAATATCATTTAAAAGATGAAGTGATTATTTTATGTTTGTGTAATAAATCAGTTTACTAACCTGGAACACTAAATTATGCAAAAGCCTATGTCGATGGTCAGACGCAAATACCCAGTTTAACCCAATTGAACCATATGTCTATGTCAACCAAATTATCTGGATTCATTAAGTTTAAGTTCCAATTATGGCTACCCCCGCCCGACAGGTATATTCCTATCCTGTAAGGAATCTATTAAAGGGTTATCTATCCTCAAGGAAGATCGTGGGCTATTAAGTCTAAGGCTGAAACCTAAAATCCCTATGTCTAGTTCATTTTAGATTTACCACATCAATCTTATTGGTGATCAGACAACAAGAAGCATTAAGCTTAAGACTTAATAAGTAAACCTTTAAATTACCCAAACTATAAAATAACCCCTTATAAACCGGTGATATTAGAATTCATCACAACCCCATATAACTAACACATAACTAGGGCTAGTAACAACTTAAAAGAAAAAGACATAAAGTAAAAATACTGAAAAGTAACAGACATAAAGTAAAACTGAAAAGTAAAATAAAAAATGCTAAGGTAAAAGGAATTACTTTTACTACTACTAATTTAGATATCTCCCATAAAATAATATATAAACTTGTGATTCTTTCTCCAACCAGCCATATAGGCGGTAACCTGATTAAGTCAAATTAAGTCCAACAGCCATAAAGGCGGAACCAAAATTAAATTGCCAACCGACCAATCTGGCGGTATCATTTATTAGTCAGGTTTAAACCAGATTAAAATGAATTACCAACCGACCAATCTGGCGGTATCTTTCTGACGTGGACGATGACGTGGCACGACTCGTGGAAAAGTTGACTCGTTGACCGATGATGTGGCGATGACATGGATGACACGTGGCACACGTGGAAATTGTGAGTGTCGGCACCGTAGGATGATGACACGTGGCACGGTACACGTTAGCATATCGGCTGTGATGGTGACACGTGACACGGCGCATGTTAGCAAAGTCAAACTTCTCAAATTCTGACCCGTTGACCCGGCGCACGTTAGCAGCTCTAGTGCACGTTAGGCGTCGCGACGCCAATGGCTTGTGCGTCGCGACGCGCCAAAATTATCGAAATGCCCTTTTTTCCAATTTTTCCTGTTTTGCCCCAAATCACCTCCAGAATGTCCTGAAACTTTATTTATCTACAAAATAACACAAAACACATCAAAATATTCACAAGACTCAAGAAACTATACAAAATATTAGGTTAAATGAGTGGGAAATAGTGATAGATTTACCACTCATCAAGATACTGAACCGGCTACATATGAGGAAGTGATACAAGGTATCGACTCCGCTTTATGGCAAAATGCCATGAAATCTGAAATGGATTCCATGTATATCAACCAAGTTTGGATATTGGATTTATGTACCAAAAGGCATTGTGCCTATTGGTACCACATAAGTCTTCAAGAAAGACAAACATGGATGGCAACATACAAACGTATAAACCTAGGCTTGTAGTGAAGGGTATCATCATCAATATGGTGTTGATTACGACGAAAAACTTTTACCAGTTGTCATGATTAAATCCATTCGGATAATGATTGCGATTGGTGCTTATTTCGATATGAAATATGACAGATGGTCGTCAAAACCGCTTTCCTTAACAGAAACCTTTTGGAGGATGTTTTATACAATAGCCTGACGGTTTTGTTCATACCAAACATGAAAATAAGGTTACAAGTTAAATTGATCCATTTATGTATTGAAGCAAGCATGCATTCTTGGAACTAACGTTTTGATGAGATCATATTACAATATGGTTTCATTCAAAACCGAAGATGATCTTCTGTATATAAAAAGGTTAGTGGGAGCGCACTGACAATGATTGTCCTATATAATGATGATATATTATTTCTTGGAAATGACATTCCCATATGACAATCGGTGAAAGCTTGACTTTCATTAAAATTCTCCGTAGATATTATTGGGAGATGCAACCTTAATTCTAGGAATAAGGATCTACTAGGATAGATCTAAAAGTTGTCGGCACTCTCCGAGAATTTATACATTGAAAGATATGTACGCGACCTGGTGTCTCATATGCTTTGAGCATCTGTAGTCACAATCAGGCCAATCCAGGTGATGGTCACTGGATTGATGTTAAGAAAATCCTTAAATATCTTAGACGAACTAAGGATGATTTCTTAAGCTATGGAGAATGAGAACTTGAAGTGACTGGGTTCACCGTTGCAAGTTTCCTAACCGATAATGACGACTGTAAGTCACAATCACGGTAAGTAATTTTGTTTGAACAACAGAACAGTGAGCTGGAAATCTTCCAAGTAAGATACTGTTGCTGATTCAACAACAAAAGCGGAATATATTGATGCGGCTGAGGCAGCAAAAGAAACATTTTGGATCTATAAAATTCCTAATTGGATTAGGAGTTGTTCTGTTAGCAACTTAGCTAGGCTACAGCGCAGGCTAAGGAATTACGGTCTCATCATTGATCCAAGTATGTACTTCGATGGTTTTATCTGATTCGTGAGATAATACATCTTGGCGATATGATGATCGAATAAATCACATCAGATGATAACCTTGTAAATCCGCTGGCGAAAGTGATAACTCAACATAAGCACAAGCGACCCATACATAGTTCAGGTGTTGGACACTTGAGTGATTGGCTATAAGCCAAGTGGGAGATTTTTAGACAATTATGACTTATAGCATCACTATTTTGTAAAAGACATGGCGTTCTTGTACAAAATTAACTATGTGACAAAGGAAATTGCTCTTTTATCATTTTTAATTGGATTACCTGGATATATAAATGATAAGTCCATATGATTAGTACCAGATTAATAAGATATGAGACAGTATTAATCCACGAAAGGTTTAATCATTAAATATCTCTAGTCGTAGTATTATCGAGACTGGACATCGATAATGCGGAATAGGCTAGTATTACACTTGTGCGCGTTAAGAAAGCTTAACGGTATAGTTCTCATATATTAAAGTATATGATACTTATGCAAGTGTGATAGGAGGTTCTGTTTATCGATGGTACGAGAACAGCTTCGCTTTGGATAGACCCCTCGAAATCCCAATGGTAGTATGACTATGTGTCTATGGGAATCCGAATCAGGGTACGTGTATTTTGTCATAACCTGAGAGTTGCATCGCTAATACTTGCGACAATCAGTATACTTTGGTTTTGGACATCCGGGGCTTTAACAGGTTTTGTGTACACCTCTTCTGGGTATACTGAGAATCGTAGTGTATTGGGTGTGATGTCAAGATGGAAGTATCACTTCAGTCATACGAAGATGATGATCAAGCAGGGATACAGAACTGGTACTCTTAAGTACTGCAGTCATCGAGATAATATGACTAGGTCATGATTATCCAATTATAGAGACTAGTTGCCAGTGATCCGATATATGCTTCGTACGGGGCAGACACAATTCCAGCCTCAGGCCTAGCATGTGACATCCGTAATACGCAATACACTGTATACTACGTCTGATAAAGATTATATATTCCTTTAAAGAATATTTATGGAGAATTGGGTAGGCACGGTGTTTTGCTAAAAGCCAACCATGTCTTGTAAATCGGTAAGAACGTGGTACCGGGTACGCACTTGTTCGGATAGTCCGATGACCGTATTTACTGCCAATATATCCAGGGATCTCTTGGGTTGCTTCCCAAAGATTCACAGTTGAGATTTGACTCGAACATGATAATCTGGGATTAATTATGAGAGAGAAAAATTAATCTGGGATTAATTACGGTAATAAATTAATCTGGGATTAATTATCAAAGAGAAAATTAATCTGGGATTAATTGCGTCAAGAATTAATCTGGGATTAATTCGACTAGAAGAGAGAACGTGATTAATTTGGAATTGATCGGTAAAATAAATTTGATAGTAAAATTAGATTTTACTATTTAATTTAATTAATTGGGCTAAAATAATATATTAGATATATTAATTGAAATTGGATTTCAATTCAGAATTAAAATTGGATTTTAATTCATGCAAATGAATTAATTTAGAATTAATTCGCAAGTGACTTACTTTAATAATAATTTGCAAGGCATTATTATTTAATTAAATTGGATTTAATTACGTCGCAACGGTAAATTCGTTTAATTCAGAATTAAACGAACCCGGGCCAGAGAGAATTTGCGTGTTGGATTATCCGACTTAAATTTGGAATTTAAAGTGGGGCCCACCAACTTACATCAATGTGTTTGACATTTGATGGAATTTGGTAATGGTTGTGTAAGGCTTGGATTGCTTGTAGAATACATAAACCAAAACCAACACTCAAACTTGGTATAAAAATTAATTTGGTCAACTTTGGAAGTTAGGCAAGTTACTATTACCAGCAAACAAAACTCTCTTTTTATCTCCCTAGCCATGGCCGAAACTTTGCTTCATTGGAGGGCAAAAATTTTCTTTCATTTTTTTTCTTGCTAGCACATAAAGGAGTGAATCAAGGTGATAGGGAAACTCACCCAAATTTTGGAAACACACTACAAAGGCTTGGAGCTTCCATTACATCCATGAAAATTTTGATTTTCTCTACCAAGCATTGTGAGTATTTCCGCAACTCTTCTTGTTTATTCACAGATAAATGAACTTAGAGATCTTGTGGCATGTTCTAGGAACACTAACACGAACTAGTCCACCTAGGCTTTGGCCCGGCCCGAGATGTTTTGATCCAAGGCTGGGCCTGAGATTTAGAAGCCCAACTCGGGCTCGGGCCTTAACCGGGCTCAGCATATTTAGCCCGTGCCCGGCCCAGCCCAGGCTTAAAAAAAATTAAACTTCAGTGTTCTATCATTCTATGTTCAGTTCAGCTTTTTCACTTTTCACTCCACACCACACCAGCCAGCCCTATAGACTGTCTTCTCCGATTCTCTCATCTCTCTTCTCTCAAACTGTCTCATATCTACTCTCTTATCTCTCTCGTTCTCTCTCCTCAGCGCCAGACTCGTCTCTCAACTTCTCAACTCACTCTGAGCTAGTGAGCTTTCAAAAGTCTAACCCACAGCGCCAGTGCGCCACAGGCCTACAACCATTTGTTCACCGTCAGGTCCGTCACAGCATCACTCACTATCGGCTCTCACCTTTCGGTCACTAACTAAATCACTCTTGTGTAGTTGATTAATTTTATTTGCATGTTGATTAATTTAATTTGATTTGCATGTTATGGTTATATCACTCTCCTGTAGTTGATTAATTTGATTTAGATGTTGATTAATTTAATTTAATTTGATGACGGCTGATTTTGATCTCAGGGGCAATAAGGGTTTTTTTTTACTCCCTAGACAATCCTCCTCCAACTGTGAATTTGTTTTGTTTATGGGAAACCAAAAGCAAATTTGTAAGAAGATAAGTAAATTCACCAATCAACAAAGAGATTTAACGTGGTTCGGCGGATCAGATCCAACCTACATCCACGGGCACAGAACGGACGATGTTTTATTACCGAAATATGTTTCTCTGACTTGTTTTGTGTTTACAAGTCTAATTCTCTCTTGTTCTCTTCTCAACTCTCAATGCTCTGCTTACAAGCACGCTTTCCCCTCCTATTTATAATAGCAAAGAAACAGTTTTCCTTTTCTTATAAGAATTCTTAGTCGAAACTACCTTCATTTCCTTTATCCTATTAGGACACTAACTTATCAATTTTTCCCCAATGAAAGTAGGATAACTTATCTTCTTATCCGTAAAAATAAGATGTTTTTGTTAGGGTTGGTGCTCAGAGTGCCAATCCGGATCGTATTTATATCCGATTCATAAATACGAACAATTGTATTTTCCATAATATTACCAATTTAATGGTAGCACCCTTGTCTTTTATACACATATTCGGTCTAATTATAATTAGATATCAGATTCCGATTAGACCGAAACTAAATCCGGTTTAGTGATATGTGTCTATTAGACAAAGACCCTAGGAATTAAGATATAGTGCGCAGTTACAATGTAGTATGTAATTGACATTGGGAAGCACACTATAAGATGTATATCCTTAAATAAAGTTCCTGGTCAAGATTTACTGACACAGGTCGGTTAGTAAAATCCGTTAAGACCAGTACATGTCGTATTCGTGACTTGGTCCGATGGTTTATCCCAATGAACCATGAGTCTCGGGAGACTCGTATAGACATGTAGGTGTTTATTTGATAAGACACTGAACGACTCACTGAAGGTTTCCTAATAGATGGTACACCAACGTCAATAGGAACCTTCTCGAGTTGAGCGAGCATAGTGGTCCTCTGACTTGAGATACCACAGAGGAATATATGAGTTATCTCCTACAAGATTTGATGACAGTCACGTCAACGATCTATTCATGATCAGACCTCCGCCTGTTCGTTGGGTGTGGACTGATGCTCATGATATCCAGTGCGTATCAAGAAAGGATCCGTCAGTCCTGTGTACAGGGCATAGGCATCCTCACGTGTTTATGATCTAGTAAATCCATGGTCGTGGTATAATATCGGAAACTAGTTCAGAGTATTATTTAGAGATCATAAATTGAAAGTCGACTGTATTATACCGAACGGATTTGACATTCTGATCTATATCCCAGGTATAATATGGATAGCTTCTGATGGAGGGATTATACATATGCTATGACCTCGACTTGTATAGTTTAGCGAGATTATCTGTGGTCGTTATAATCCATGAGTGGGTGGACTATAGACACGAAATTGGATTTCGTGACGGATAGACCTAAACTTAGAGAGTCACATAATATGAAGTGTACTCGTTGAGCACTTGGGCAACGCGATATGAATAATACAGATTATTCATAATACTTCACCGGATTAAATGAGTTAATTCGGATCGTTTAATTGGTTAAACGACAACACATGCATTAAGGGATTTTGTCCGCTAATAATTATTGTGTATTTGTATTTGATACATAATACGATTAGATACACATTAATTATTTGTCAAATGAGATTTTGACACATGCCATAAATATATGTGTTTGTTATTTATTGTAAATAAAAATACACATATGCTTGTTGTTTAATTATTTATTTATTTAATTGTTAAATAATTAAGTAATTAAAAAAAAATTATAAATCTTATTCTTTTTGTAATAATTGTTATTACAAATGGTGAGTTTTAATTTGTCTAAATGGCATGTCTTAAATATACTTTATGTGTGTATTAATTGGATTGGTCTATATAAAGTATATTGTTTTTAAATTGATTTAATTTGTCAAAACTCCAAATGTCCTTCCTTGGTGTCATAATCGGTCAACAAAAGCAAAATAGAAAAAATTGCTTTTATTATCTTCTTCATTTCACTGCCACTGCCGAGAGCTTTAGAGAAATGGGTTTTCCATTTTGCTTGTTGGATCAAGCTTAAAGTGAAGGAAAAACAAGAAAACAAAGCCTAGGAAAAGGAGAATTAAAGGTAATTCTTAATACCCTTGAGCTTAGGAACTTAGTTTCTTATTCTTGTGATTCCTAGAATAGTTCTAGGGTTTTTTCTTTACTTATTAAATTTAGGGCTTTTGGTTTTGGATAGTGAAATGGAAGAGTTAATGCATGTGTGAAGTGTAAATTGGATGAAATTAGTGTAATCTTTATCCAATTTAATCAATTGTTGTTGGAAAATTTTGTTGACATTCTAGAGTGTAATAACCACTCTTATTATGCCTAGAATTGTTCTAGAGTGATTCATATGTGTGGTGACTTGATTTGGTGTGTTGATTAATTTGATTAATCTTGGAATTCTGGATTTAAAAGCATGAAAATGGCAATTTCGGTTATGCAGATCAGATTTGGAAAGACTGGAAATTATGTGATATAATTGATGTGTTTAAAATGTAATGGATGTAATTTGGGAGTCGGCACAATTTCCGGAAAGTGTTTCGGAGTTGAAATAAGCGAAAACGGCCAAAAACGGTGTTACCGGGTGGATTTTGAGCCAACCGGGTGACGGCTGTGAAAACAGTGATTCTGTCACTGTTCTGGCAGCCCGTGTACTGCCCCGACACTATTGGAGCTGACCTGGGCAGTTTCCATAAGTGTCGGGTAGTCGGTTCAGTCAAAAACGCGTTTTAGGCAATTTTGCAGAAAAACAGTTTTCGTAAAAGTTTCGCGAGTTTTCAACTATATTTATGTTAATATGTGATATTAAATAAAATTGTTTAGGTAATATATGAATAAATTATTCATATTAGATATTGAATAATTTATTCGGTATTTTGAAAAAATTTTAAAATACGATATCACCCGGACCCGCGCTTCCGCTGCGCCCCGACCCCAAAACCCCAACAAAAATGGTATCAGAGCAGGTCTGATGCTTTATCCATTACATTATTCATGCTTGATATATGATATACAATCCAATTTTAATGTTCGCACATGCTAGAAATCTAAATATGTTTCTTAACTGTTCAGTTCTATGCCAACGAATATGTAACAGAAATTTAATTGTTAAATTTAGTTATATGTTCTAAGGTAGAATTGAATTATTTAGAAAATGATTTAGATTAAATTCTGCATTCGATGTAGAGTGTGGCTTCCGTAGGAAAATCCCCGCTTTAAATATGGCTGTAAAGTAACGTGTATTGGATACATGTTCCTTGGTCCGCCTTGTCAATACAGATGAAAATGATTTCCTGATGCTATAGCTGTATCGTGCCAAAGCTGTGCATTTATGGTTGATGGTAGTTCATTTGCGCCGGTAGAACTTATATGATAAGAGACAAATCAAGTGAAGTGAAAGTGAAATCCTGAACGTGCCAAAGCTGTCAGGACTACATCGGTAGCTTGAGTTTGTCATTGGCAAGTGAAGCCTTGATACGCCTCCCTGTGAATGTGCCAAAGCTGTCATAGTGAGAAACGGTCAGGACTAAAACCAGGAGTCATTGGTGAGTGATTGACAAATAGTTGTCTACCTAATGAATATACGTAGGCGAGAACGTGCCAAAGCTGTGAGTCAAAATATATTCATGGGATCCTACTCTCACAATGGAATTCGATTTAATTATTGAATTCTCGTTGTCCGTTGGGGATTACGGTGTTACGTAAAGTAGTGGGAGACACTGCTGGGTTAAAAATCCATAACTCAAGCGGTGCGTAATTTTATGGAATTTACTACTTTCGTTTTCCTTTTATCTATATAGTTTATAGATTTATGCTTCTTATCCACTGCATAGTATATTACCTGAATATATAGGTTTTCTCTCTTTACTTATGGTTGCGTAGTTCTAGAATAGGTTCTAGAAAGACAGTAGACTTAAATATTGTTAGATTAGTTAAAACCATCGGGAACTGTTGTCCCGATTTCCTAAAAAATCAAGATGGTTTGTGACTTATTACTAAGTCACGTTTAGCTAATCTAAATATATATCTAGTTTAGGATATTATTCTAGAAAGAATTGTTTCTTATGCAGTAAGAATCGACACGAATCAGTTCATGTCTTGAGATTCTTGACTGGCATTAAGAAAACCCCAGAGGTATTTGTTTGTCTTATAATGATGTTTCTTGGCTTTTAGTGACTTTTAGAAGTCGTGTGTTTGACATGGTTTGCTAATCGATTATTTGCAAATGTTGTGAATAATTGAATGCAAATTATAAAGCTTAAGAAATGAGATATGTATAGTTGTATATAGAGAATATCGATTCTTGCAATACGACAACTATAGGTATTGGCTACCAGATCTCCTGTCTAGTTAATTAAAATAATGTTTAATAAATATTTTGAAATTTGATATCAGAACTTGTGACTATTGGATAGTTACTTGTTCTGTATAAACAGTTATTACATATTTTAAATATGACTAGTAATGTCATTAATTAAAGATAAACATTAAGAAAAATATTCGGTAAAGTAAATGACTTAAAACAGTGCTTTATGAGGTTTTATCATAAAAGCATTAGATGTTTATTCCTTATGGTAAAGGATGGTTTGATATGAGTTCACACCACATATCCTTAACCATTTAATGAATATTGTATTCAGGTTGTGATTTAATCTCATTTAACCGATGATTATCATTGAACCACAGATTTATTAAACTTATACTTTGGAAGTATGTAGTTTAATGAATTAGAAATTGCCTAGATAGTTTTCTTTACTCCGTAACTTAGTTAATGAATTGTCATGACTTAGTTACGTGTTTCTAATAGAAAACATATTGAGTGTCTTGAATTGTTCAAGAACAGTAAATATGTTTTTAATGAAACCCGGATAGAATATTTTGAATGGTTCAAAGATATTCTATCTATAGTGTTGAAAATTATAAAATTCATTGCGCGTCTATGAATTGTTCGAAGATGTTTGATTTGATCAAACGCATTAATTTAAGGCAATTAGTTCTAAAGTTATTTAATGAATATGATTCTTACTCAATTTAAGGCAATTAGTTCTAAAGTTATTTAATGAATATGATTCTTACTCAATATAAACTTCCGCGATTCTATTTTGATGGAATTGGTCAGTGGGAGTTATTGAATCTTATATGATTTGATTCGTTAATATTGACTGTTGCCGAATTAGTTTTCAATGCTCTTGGGGTTATGCCCTAGAAACACTAATTCATCTCTTAAATTAAGGTTCCATTTGTTTCTACAATTACATATATGATATATATAGTAGAAAATTCGAATCTTGAAAAGTTTAAGATTTGAATCTTTCTTTTGTATAATGGTTATATAATTGAAAGTATTTGTGCCTCGGAGGTATGAGTGAAAAGTTTATCATTTATTCTATTTAATAGAATATTGTATTCTATTTGATAGAATATCTTTTCTACGATCCCGAGTAATAAAATTGTTTTATTACTTGGTGGTCGACATTGGATGTTGACGATTGTAGAAAGGACTTGACTTAGTGAAGTCAAATGAGAGAGGTGATAAACTGTAATGGAACTACGTAATTAATAAGATGAAAAGACCCTTAGACGACTTCCGTATAAGTACAATAGGATGTCAGAATCATTTACAAAGTATTTGATACTTAATGATTCTGTTGTTTTCTTATTGAAGAAAATTATCCTATGACTTATAGTGGGAGCAATATTTGATATCGATTTTGGAAATTACATTTGAACCATAGATCTAAGATTGTTGATAGCTTACTACGATCAAGTTTTGAACTTGATTAGGCTTTCGGTATGAATAGTTCATAACATGTGCAAATTATTTGCTCAGCAAAAGCGATGTAAGCTTGATAAAGGTTTGACCTTTATAGTATGACAGTGAGTAGGTTATACTCAGTATTCTATTGTAGACTCTGAGAAAGCTTGTCTCTTGTCACACTAATTGAACAATTAAGATCTGTTGGTTAATGTTGATATTAAACAGTGCATTTTGGCTAAAGAATACAAAGTGGCGTTCTTGAGTGATATCTTCGAATGAGAGATCTGTTGTGATTTCTTTGTTTGAAGAAGTTCATTTGGAATGTCCCTAGAGTTTGTATTCTGCTAAGATCACAGTTTAATATACTAGCTTATAGAGCCTATTGTAGACTCAGATAAGTTTTCTGGAAATCCGTGTTCTCTGTTTTTAATATCAATCAAATTGTCTGGTTTTATCGAAGTATAGAGAATACGTATTTGTCAATAGGGTAAGTGGGAGCGTACACATTTCATTCTAGTAATACATATCCTAAGTCTTCTTTTCTCCGTGTTTACAGTGGGAGTAGTCTTTGTTATATTTGATATAAAGTTTTATATATGATATAAAACTAAGAGACTTGTGAGAAACTCCCATTACTCGCATATTAGATACGATCTAATAAAGGACAGAGTAAGACTATCTGTATGATATTTAATATAACTGTTTGACTGTTAATGTGTCTTTTATATATATAGTATTCATCTTTCTTAAAGGATAAATCCTTTTTCGAAAGATAGATTGATTAGATTGTCTGGTCAATCTTATGCATCATTGGATGATGGCATAATGAATATTATATCGTGTGCGATTAAAGATATCAATTTAATCGTAATTGTTACAAGTTATTTTGATATATTGTAGACCATATGATGGATCTTGAAATATGTTCTTTATGATCTTTGAGATATTAAGAACAAGTTTCTAATTCATGGAGAATTTAGTCAGCAACCATAAGATCAAATTAGTTTTAATTCTAATTATGATATTAGATGGTCTCTGTCATATAAAGTCAGAAAAGATGCAGTGGGAGGTTACTGTTGATTCTACTAAACTAGTTGAATTAGTTGCAACTTTTAAAGTATCGACTTATAAAGTTGCAAAATGACTTCAATGATTAGAAGTTTTGATATTAGTTTTGTGCATGCGGTTGTCTCAAAGTATTTTGGATTTGATCCATATATACTTAGACAACTCAGCAGCTGTAGCACAATACTGATATAGCATCTGAGTCATATTGATGTGAAATTTGATTCTACAGAATATGAATGATGCTAGTTAAGGCAAATGGTTGAAGTTTGTTGGACAGACTCAATTGTTTAAAGCAGGCTTACTTGTTGATGCCTATCTCTTGAGTGCACTAGAGCAAGTGGGAGAAATTGTTAGGGTTGGTGCTCAGAGTGCCAATCCGGATCGTATTTATGTCCGATTCATAAATACGAACAATTGTATTTTCCATAATATTACTAATTTAATGGTAGCACCCTTGTCTTTTATACACATATTCGGTCTAATTATAATTAGATATCATATTCCGATTAGACCGAAACTAAATCCGGTTTAGTGATATGTGTCTATTAGACAAAGACCTTAGGATTTACGATATAGTGCGCAGTTACAATGTAGTATGTAATTGACATTGGGAAGCACACTATAAGATGTATATCCTTAAATAAAGTTCCTGGTCAAGATTTACTGACACGGGTCGGTTGGTAAAATCCGCTGAGACCAGTACATGTCGTATATCGTGACTTGGTCCGATGGTTTATCCCAATGAACCATGAGTCTCGGGAGACTCGTATAGACATGTAGGTGTTTATTTGATAAGACACTGAACGACTCACTGAAGGTTTCCTAATAGATGGTACACCAACGTCAATAGGAACCTTCTCGAGTTGAGCGAGCATAGTGGTCCTCTGACTTGAGATACCACAGTGGAATATATGAGTTATCCTCCACAATTTGATGACAGTCACGTCAACGATCTATTCATGATCAGACCTCCGCCTGTTCGTTGGGTGTGGACTGATGCTCATGATATCCAGTGCGTATCAAGAAAGGATCCGTCAGTCCTGTGTACAGGGCATAGGCATCCTCACGTGTTTATGATCTAGTAAATCCATGGCTGTGGTATAATATCGGAAACTAGTTCCGAGTATTATTTAGAGATCATAAATTGAAAGTCGACTGTATTATACCGAACGGATTTGACATTCTGATCTATATCCCAGGTATAATATGGATAGCTTCTGACGGAGGGATTATACATATGCTATGACCTCGACTTGTATAGTTTAGCGAGATTATCTGTGGTCGTTATAATCCATGAGTGGGTGGACTATGGACACAAAATTGGATTTCGTGACGGATAGACCTAAACTTAGAGAGTCACATAATATGAAGTGTACTCGTTGAGCACTTGGGCAACGCGATATGAATAATATAGATTATTAATAATACTTCACCGGATTAAATGAGTTAATTCGGATCATTTAATTGGTTAAACGACAACACATGCATTAAGGGATTTTGTCCGCTAATAATTATTGTGTATTTGTATTTGATACATAATACGATTAGATACACATTAATTATTTCTCAAATGGATTTTGACACAGGCCATAAATATATGTGTTTGTTATTTATTGTAAATAAAAATACACATATGCTTGTTGTTTAATTATTTATTTATTTAATTGTTAAATAATTAAGTAATTAAAAAAAAATTATAAATCTTATTCTTTTTGTAATAATTGTTATTACAAATGGTGAGTTTTAATTTTTCTAAATGGCATGTCTTAAATATACTTTATGTGTGTATTAATTGGATTGGTCTATATAAAGTATATTGTTTTTAAATTGATTTAATTTGTCAAAACTCCAAATGTCCTTCCTTGGTGTCATAATCGGTCAACAAAAGCAAAATAGAAAAAATTGCTTTTATTATCTTCTTCATTTCACTGCCACTGCCGAGAGCTTTAGAGAAATGGGTTTTCCATTTTGCTTGTTGGATCAAGCTTAAAGTGAAGGAAAAACAGGAAAACAAAGCCTAGGAAAAGGAGAATTAAAGGTAATTCTTAATACCCTTGAGCTTGGGAACTTAGTTTCTTATTCTTGTGATTCCTAGAATAGTTCTAGGGTTTTTTCTTTACTTATTAAATTTAGGGCTTTTGGTTTTGGATAGTGAAATGGAAGAGTTATTGCATGTGTGAAGTGTAAATTGGATGAAATTAGTGTAATCTTTATCCAATTTAATCAATTGTTGTTGGAAAATTTTGTTGCCATTCTAGAGTGTAATAACCACTCTTATTATGCCTAGAATTGTTCTAGAGTGATTCATATGTGTGGTGACTTGATTTGGTGTGTTGATTAATTTGATTAATCTTGGAATTTTGGATTTAAAAGCATGAAAATGGCAATTTCGGTTATACAGATCAGATTTGGAAAAACTGGAAATTATGTGATATAATTGATGTGTTTAAAATGTAATGGATGTAATTTGGGAGTCGGCACAATTTCCGGAAAGTGTTTCGGAGTTGAAATAAGCGAAAACGGCCAAAAACGGTGTTACCGGGTGGATTTTGAGCCAACCGGGTGACGGCTGTGAAAACAGTGATTCTGTCACTGTTCTGGAAGCCCGTGTACTGCCCCGACACTATTGGAGTTGACCTGGGCAGTTTCCATAAGTGTCGGGTAGTCGGTTCAGTCAAAAAACGCGTTTTAGGCAATTTTGCAGAAAAACAGTTTTCGTAAAAGTTTCGCGAGTTTTCAACTATATTTATGTTAATATATGATATTCAATAAATTGGTTTAGGTAATATATGAATAAATTATTCATATTAGATATTGAATAATTTATTCGGTATTTTGAAAAAGTTTTAAAATACGATATCGCCCGGACCCGCGCTTCCGCTGCTCCCCGACCCCAAAACCCCAACAGTTTTATCTTCTGAAGCATATCTCGCCATATTCTCGGTCTTCATGAGGTCGGTCACAATGGTCTTTTGAACTGAGAATGCTTCTATCGATCTGATAATGCCCGACCATCCGGTCTGAAGTGGTCGGTTACCGATCATATAGTGCTCGGCCCCTTACTGTTGGCTTTTAGTGGTCGGGTCGGTATTAATGATCTTGACCAAGAAGGGAGTTACCTTTTTACCCCTACTGTACTACTTAAATATCATAGGGCCTGAAAATACCGCCAATATAATTTAAGTTGATTAATTTAATATCACTCAGTTTCTATAAATTATTATGGTTGTTACTTGTTAGGGTTATGTTTTCTATCTTCAAGTTGCATAGAAACATAAATTGATATGGGTTGTTAGGTATTTAGGTTTCTATTTTCCGTTTTGCTTGATTGCTTTGCAATGTAAATGAGTAAATGACTGGGTTTCTGTTTTCCATTTACAATGTAAATGGCTGGGTTATTGATGAAAAATTACGTTTCTCAAATATTATGAAATGTTTTCTTTTTCTGGTTAGTTGTTGACTAAATTGAAATGTAAATGTTGTTTTTGATTAAAAATTTTATTTTTAGATTTTGTTATGTCTAACTTGGAAGAATCTACGCATATTCGACCAAATTCCCCTATTTTTCTTAACGGCTTCGAAGATATACGCCCGAATAGTGATGAAGAAAATGAGGTTGTTGATATTGATGAGGAGGGAAAATAGCTGAAGATAGTAATAAAAGAAAGATGGTAGCAATAGAAAATATTGACAATAAGAGACGAACGACATCAAAATGTTGGGATCATTTTATGAAGCTTACTGTTGATGGGAAATTTAAGGCAAAATGTAATCATTGTGCAAAGTTATTGAATTGTATTTCAAAAAAATGAATCAGTCACTTGAATAGACACATGAAGAAATATTTTACTAAAATACAATCTAAGTTTGAAGATACAGTTCAAAAAACTCTTAATTTGATAAAGCATGAAGATGGGACGGCTTCTATTGAGCTTAGATCATTCGATGTAAATTTTTTCCGTCACAAAATTACGTCATTGGTTATAAAGCATGAGTGGCCACTTAAGTTTGTTGAGTATGATGCTCTTAGAGATTTGACGAGTTATTGCAACCCGTTGGTGAAGAATATGTCTAGAAACACTTTAAAGACTGAGATTTTCAAGATGTATAAATCAGAAAAGTTGAAGATATTGAATTTTTTGAATATTAATGACAGTAGAGTGGCTATTACTACTAACATGTGGACTGCTAGAAACCAAAAGATGGAGTATATGGTTGTTACAAGAAATTTCATTGACAACTCTATAACATCCCCGATCTGGTAGATACTACCGGCATGGAATAGGTCGTACTATTCCCATGGGCTTCTGTCTTTCTAACTATAAACAACACTATTACTCTTTTCGCTATCAAAATCTTAAGTTTGGGACCAACGCCCAAACTCAACAACATGAAATACAAACTCAACATTAATTACTGTATACTTAATAACACTTGCTATTACAATGACTGTCACATAACCAAAGACTAATACATGACTTCTATTTAACTCTAACTGGACACCCACTCTCTCTGACTTCAACTGGTGGACTCCATACCCTAGCGACTGCATCAGTATCCGTCCTTCCGAGCTCATCCTCCGAGAATACCTGCAAAATAAGAAAAATGGGAGTGAGGGGGTTAGTTAGACCGTTGTACGATCTAAGTGAGTAGATGAAAACTGAAATATTGTTATAAAATATTTGGATCTAAAACCAAAGTTCAAGAAATAAATTTATACGAAAACTCTTTTTATGTCTGAAAACTCTGGGCTTCTTTCTGAAAATCTCTTATGAACTTTTTCAGTAAAACTTATCTTTTCTGAAAGTTTCTTATAAAACTACTATATTCCGAAAAATTTCTTTTCCAAAAACCTTTCTGAAAACTATATCAGAAAACTATTTTGAAATCTGTGTCTGTCTCTAAAAACCTGACGTATGGGGGCGTTACGTATCATCATCCGCCTAACTATAGCCAGAAGTGCAAATCCATGACATTGGGGCGTTACGTATCACCGTCCCCCAAGCCACTGAACTGTTGGACAATTATGACCCATAGCGTCACTATTTGTACAGATCATGGTGATGTTGTACAAATTAACTATGTGACAAGGAGATTGCACTCTTATCATTTGTGATTAGATCACCTAGATGTATAAATGATAGGAGGTCCATATGATCTGTTCCTGGACTGAGAATGATATGAGACAGTATCAGTCCACGAAGGATAAATCATTAAATATCCCTAGTCAGAGTATTATCGAGATTGGACATCGATAAATACGTAAAAGACTAGTATTACACTTGTGCGTGTTGTGAGGGCACAACGACATAGTTCTCATTTGTTTGGGTATATGATACTAATGCAAGTGTAATAAGAGGTTGTGTTTTACCGATGGTACGGGAAACAGCTTCGCTCTGGATAAGACCCCCTCGGAATTCCATTGGTAGTATGACTATGTGTCTATGGAAGTCCGAAATCAGGGTAGGTGTATTTGGTCTTAACCTGAGACTTGCACCGCTAATACTTACGACAATTAATATACTTTGGTTGAGGTCGTCCAGGGCTTTAACAGGTTCTGTGTACGCCAATGCTGGGTATATTGAGAATCGTAGTGTGTTGGGTGTGATGTCAAGATGGAAGTGTCACTCCAGTCATATGGAGATGATGGTCACGTAGTATACGGTACTGGTTCTCTTAAGTACTGCAATCATCGGGATAATATGACTAGGTCATAGTTATCCGATATATAGGCTAGTTACCAGACATCCGACATGTGCTTCGTACGGGGCAGACACAATTCCAGCCTCAGGCCTAGCAGGTGATCATCCGATAATGGATCGATATACGCAATACCACGTATACTATGCTTGATATAGATCGCTTATTCCTGTAAGCATGTTTCTGGAGAATTGGGTAGGCATGGCGCTTTCCTAGAAGCCAACCTTGTCTTGTGAATCGGTGTAAACGTAGTACGAGGTACTTACGTGTTCAGATAGTCCGACGACCCGATTTACTGCCAACATATCCGTAGATCTCACAGGTCGCTCACCGAAGATTCACCGATGACGTATGACTCCCACTTTAATTAATCTGGGATTAATTTAATGAGTGAGAAAATTAATCTCGGATTAATTGCGGAGATATTTTATTTGGGATAAAATATTAGTTAAAGAGAGAGAACGATTAATTTGGAATTAATCGGTAAAATAATATATTTGATATAATATATGAAATTAGATTTCGACGTGGAATTAAAATTATATTTTAATTCGGGTGAACGAATTAATTTAGAATTAATTCGTTAGCGACGTGAATAGTGATTTCGCTAGGCGTAATCATTTAATTACGACACAACGAAAAATTCGTTAATTTGGAATTAGCGAACCCGAGCCCGTGATTGTTTGCGAGCGCATTCGCATTTCGAATTCGAGTGCGGCACATAAGTCAAATCAAGCGTCAAATCATTAGTCACATCAAGCGCAAATCACATGTCACTTTGAGTGATGTGACATTTGATGTGAGTTGATTGACAAGCATTTAATGCTTTGCTTTTTGAAATTAAAAAGTGTAAATGGTTTATTTATTTTGGAAATAATAAAACCTAATATAACTTTTATTTTCTCTCTCTCCTGTACACGATTTTCACCTATTTTTGGAGCCAAAAATCGTTCTTCCTTCTCTCTCGGCTTCACGGCCATTTCTTCTGTTTTTCTTCTGGTTTTGATCGAAAATGGCAAGAATGTGAGTGATGTTTTTTGTGGCAAAGAACATCACAAGTGCTAGCACACCATTGGAGATATACCAAGGTGATAGGGAAGTGTTTTCATGAGCATGGAATCAACAAAAGCTTGGAGCTTCAAAGGATATCCATGGCCGATTCTTGGAGGAGGAAGCAGTCCCCACGCCGAGCAGTACATTGCAGCCCTCACTGCCGAGCTTCATCAAGTTGCAGTTCGGTTTTGGTCTTCGTTGCATCTCTACCGATCAATGTGAGTTTTTCCGCACCTCCTTTGTTGTGTATTCATACTATTTCATGCTTAATTGATGATCTTGGGACTTGATTTAAACTCAACAATGGTATCTTGAGCTAAGGTTGAGCATGAAATTGATTTTTGGGTTAAATTGGGCAAAACGAAATTGGGCATGATTTTATGAAATTGGATTGATGAATATGCTTAATTGATGTTTAATTGATGATTGATTAGATCAATTTGAAGAAATTTGGTTTGGAACAAATTTCCCCAATTTGGCTTATGTAGGCCGAAAATTAGAACCCTAAAATTGTCTTGGATTTTGATTTTTTGATTCATTGGATGAGTTAGAAATCATTAGGGGATATTGTTTTAATGTTTAATTTGGTTCAATTGGATTGAATTTGATTTGGGCATTATTTTCCTCCTTGGCCGAGAACTATATGCATGAAAATTGGGTTTGATTTTGATCAAATTATGTTGGACATGATTCCATGATGATAAGTATGATTAATTGTACAAATTTGGTGTTTTGGAAATATTGATTTGGGTAATTGATAATACTATACACTTTATTTAATTGAATTGAAAAATTGGATTTTGTAATTTAATTAAATTGGGCCTTAAATTGGATTTCGGCTTTTAAAGTTGTTATTGGACTTGTTGGGCTTTGTTGTACAAAGTTGGGTTTAGGCGAAATTGGTTGGATCTAATTAGGCTCGAAACCGCATCCAAAAGGCCCAAATGCTACTAATGAACCTTTAAAGTTTAATTGGGCTTAATGGGACAAAATTGATTTTTGGCTTATGGGGTAACTCCCGGATTGGATTTTGGTTATTGGGTTTAACCCGAGTTGACCAAAAGTCCACGCCTTAAAGAAATTAATTAAAAGCCCATTGGACTTTAATTAAATTAATATTGGATATTAATCGGGCTTTGAGACCCGTAACGATTAAATTCGGAATTTAAGTCGTAAAGGTTTATTTTATAAAGTGTAATATTTAATTTGGAAATAAATAGTGGATTAGAATTAAATGTGTATTAAGTTGGATTTAATTATGTAATTTAATTTAATTCGAGAATTCGTACTTTGAGTACTTATTCGCAAAACGAGTTTGACTCGAACAAAATCAAATCATTGTTTGAACATTGGATGATCACTAATTATCAGATTAATTAATTTGATTAGATTGATTGATAACATGCTTGTGTGAATACATGGTTTGATGCATGAATAATGTATATCGGATGGATATTAGTCTGGTGGGGGGCAATTTTGGAAATTGTAATAAATTTGATTTATTAATTGGACCTGCGAGTCCAGCCTTATCTCTTATTTCTTTGTATTCTCTTCTCACCTATTCCCCTCAATGTAAATGAGGTTTCTTTAGAAGTGTAGTGCAACGGGTAGAAGTAAATACATGTGCTAGCTGGAGAGAGTAAGAGAGAGATTTGATCTAGGATCGATGTAAAGTATACATCCGCATATCATTATTATTTTATACATACGCGCTTTATTATGTGTTTAGAATGCATGTTTAAGGGTGTATGATGATGAGACCTTAACAAAGATAATAAATTGGTTGCCAATTTGCACGCGAAAAACCCTCGCTAATATTAAGCGTCTTTCCTTCCATTGAGATTCTCACTCAAGATCCGAGACGGCATTGGTTTGTTGGCCAAAGTCAAGGCCTTTGTCTGTCGAAGATGTGTTTGAATCACGAATGCTTTGTTCCATAACAGTGTCTTCTCCAAGTTGTGGTTTGTTGGCCAAAGTCAAGACCACTTCTTGTCCATCGACATTGATTACGAAGCTTTCCATGGTCAATGGGTCGCGCTTGACTGGGATCACTAAGTTTGTTGTGCCAAAGATAAGGCTTAGTTGATTCAGAGGAAAAAGGTTAGGTAATACATTGGATGTATTGGCATATATAAGATATATGTTTCGGACTTGGATGTCCCCTACCGGATCTAGGAATTGGATTGGATCCAATCGATCTTAGAGATCTACCTAGTTAATTTTCATACTATTTGTTGGCCAAAGTCAAGATTGTGTGATATTTAACGGGATCCTAGCCCACTAGGAAACACGGTTTCCCGAGTACTCGACAGAGGGTTGGAGGCTCGCCGAAAAATAGTGGGAGGCAAGAATTGAATTTGCAATATTCGTTTAATTACTCGCCATAGGCGCTCATTTCAAATATTTCGTCGATATTAATTAAATGTTAGTTGGACTAATATTTAAATTGTTGTTTTTATAAGCAGTTGGACTATATTATAATTGATTATATAATTGGATTATAGTAATCAATATATTTGAATTAATTAATTTCGATTTACAGTTGATTTTATAATTGGATTATAGTAATCAATGTAATTGAGGTTAATTGATTTAAATTATATTTGATTGTATAGTTGGACTATAATAATCATATAATACATAGTACCACAAATTGTTGATTAAATAGTTGGACTATTAGAATCAAGATAAAATGAAAGATTAGCATTTAAAACATAATCCTAAGGAAAATGTATTTAAATGACTTAATTTTTCTAATTGGGAATAATATTTCAGGATGGTCCTGGAAATATAATAAGTTAGTTTATTTGATAAAATAACAAATTAGGCCTAAGTCTAGAGTTAAGCTAATAAGTGAAACATGATATTTGGAATATTCATGTAATGATAACTTTAGTGCTTAATCCATTATACTTGTCATATAGACTCCTTAATTTCTTTATCAGAACTAAGAATTAGATTCTTAAAGTATGATATTGAAATTGAATGATCTTCATAAATCTATACTTACATTTTTGAAGTAAACAAATTGCAATAATAAACTCTTGGAGAGTTAATGACTATTCGCAAGGAGATAAAGTCAAAGTTTGCAATTAGGCAAGTAGCGCAAGGAGCACTTTCCTTCGATATTCCAGAATGCCAAGGCTTGGCCAAAGGCTTCTGGAGTGTGGAAAAATGGCAAAGGCAAAATCATTATAGTCTTCTAGGAAGATAAGAGGACATATCCCAAGAAGGAATTGAAGACGAGCAAGGCTCTGACTTCAAATATGTTTGTCATAATTATGTTCACTACTAGTATTAAAATTAGATTTAAATACTTAGTGTGGTACATAAATATGTATTGATGTTTAAAATCTGTTTTGAACAGGATACTGACTTCAATAGAGATTAATCTGCGAATCAGAAATGGGACGAAAGTCGCTGTTTTAACCGTAGATACCTAAGTTTAGGAACTACCCTTTGGGTATTTACGTAAATTAGGAAACTGTTATAATGTAACTAGTTTGACTAGGAACATTATCTTTATATAAGTGTTTAATCCGCTGCGGATTGAACCTTTATATTTTAGAACACTAAAGTGTTTTATTATATAAAGATGATATTAAGATAAACACATTAGATGTGATCATCAGAATTTATATTTAGAATATAAATAAATCTCACACGTATATTATGATAAACAAATAGCTCGAACTGATTTGATCAGGGAGAAACTTAAGAGTGGCAATATTGTCTGGGACAAATTAAACAAGACTCGTATATCCGCACTTTTGAAGAGTGGGTACTAGGACATATTTGATTCCAATCAAATAAAGTGTACGAATCTAGTTTATCGGGCAAATTGCCTAAAACACTATTTACTTGGTAAAAGTGTAAATGCCACCGATCTGTTAGCCCTAATTCATAGTGAAGTTAGTGGGCCCATGTCTAGCTAGGCTATATGTGGATATTTCGTGACCTATACGGATGTGGCATCGCGTAATGGTTATGTGTTTCTTTTGAAGAACACAAATCGGAAACTTTTATAGTTTCGACACGAAATAGACAAACAATCGGCTATAGTATTAAACCGTTACGGTAAGACCGTAATGGAAATTACTTAAGCCATAAGTTTCTAAAATACTTGAAAGAGTAAAGTATTCTTTCAAAAGAGGACTCCTCCCGGAACACGTCAATTTGACGGTGTGTCCGAACCGAGTAACCGAATTTTTTTAGACATGATTAGGTTAATCATGAGTCGCTCTGAGCTACCATTTCCTTCAACGGATACGCATAAACAGTGCAGAACTTATTTAGAATAAGGTTCTATTAAAATCTGTTTGACAGATAACATATTAGATATGAACGGGAAAGAAACCGCGTTTCACATTCCTGTTAAATTTGGGAATGCTAGGCATATGTTTGGATGATACCAAACTAAAACCCAAATTGGATAAGTGCAATTGTAGGATATCCTATGGATACAAAAGTATTGTACTTATACAACTCACTTGAGAACAATTGGATTGTTGCTCACCATGCGGTTTTCCTGAGAGGAATACCGATATGCAGTGGTAAATGGGAGGATAGTAAAACTCGATGAAAAATCGGAGTAATACTATTCCAGGCACCGAATCCTTAATGGAACACAAATAGTTCATCAAGGATGTAACTATTACCATTAATCTTCGAATACACAAGAACCGCGTGAATCGGAGAGATTCAGAAAACAACCTGGGGTATGGGTTTCTGATCTCACCTCGTAAAGATGTCAATCTTTTGAGGTATACCAACTGCCTACGTATGAGGAAGTGATACAAGGTATAGACTCCCTATTATGGCAAAGTGCCATGAGTCCGAAATGGATTCCATGTATGTCAACAATTTTGGATACTAGTTGATGTACCGCAAGGCATTGTGCCTACTGGTACTTTATAAGTCTTTAAGGAAGACATACATGGATGACAACATACCAACGTGTATAGCTAGGCTTTTAACGAAAAGGTATCGTTATCAACATTGTGTTGATTTCAATTCAACCTTTTACCTGTTGCCACGGTAAATCCATTTGGATAATGCTTGCTAAAGCTGCATGTTTCATTTATGAAATATGACAGCTGGATGGAAAATTGCTTTCCTGAAAAGGAAACCTTTTGGAGGATGTTTAAAACATCCTGACGGTTTTGTTGTACAAAAACTAGCAAACAAGGTTTGCAGGTTAATCGATCCATGTTTGGATTGAAGCAAGCATTGGTTCTAGGAATTATCATTTTAATGTAATCATAATAGTATATGATTTGATTCAAAATGAAAAGATTCTTGTGTATATAAGAGGGTTAGTGGGAGCGCACTGACAGTGGTTGTCCTATAAATAATGATAATGTGTCATTTCTTGGAAATGATATTCCCATAATAATCGGCGAAAGTTTGGCTTTCGAAAACTCTCCGTGGAATCGTACATTGTAAAATGTACGCGTCCTGGTGTCTCATACGCTTTGAGCATATGGATTCAAAAACAGGCCAATCCAAGTGATAGTCACTGGATTGATGTTAAGAACATCCGTTAGTATCTTAGAGAACTAAGGATGCTGTCTTAGTCCATGGAGATGGAGAACTTGAAGTGACTGAGATCACTGTAGCAAGTTTCCTAAACCGATAAAACGACTAAAAGTCGCAAACGGTACTATACAGTAGAATAACGGTACAGTGAGATAATGTTACAGAATAAACAACAAATGCGGGTTAATTGCTGCAGCTGAGGTGGCAATAGAAGCCTTCTGGGTCAATAAACAAATCTAATTAGATCACGTAAATCCGCTGACAAAAACTTTTTCTCAGCAATTTGAGTGAACCGTACATAGTTCGGGTGGTAGACACTCGAGTGACTGGCTATAGGCCAAGTGGGAGATTGTTGGACAATTATGACCCATAGCGTCACTATTTGTACAAATCATGGTGATGTTGTACAAATTAACTATGTGACAAAGGAGATTGCACTCTTATCATTTGTTATTAGATCACCTAGATGTATAAATGATAGGAGATCCATATGATTTATTCCTGGACTGAGAATGATATGAGACAGTATCAGTCCACGAAGAATAAATTATTAAATATCCCTAGTCATAGTATTATCGAGATTGGACATCGATAAATACGTAAAAGACTAGTATTACACTTGTGCGTGTTGTGAGGGCACAACGGCATAGTTCTCAAATGTTTGGGTATATGATACTCATGTAAGTGTAATAGGAGGTTGTGTTTTACCGATGGTACGGGAAACAGCTTCGCTCTGGATAAGACCCCCTCGGAATTCCATTGGTAGTATGACTATGTGTCTATGGAAGTCCGAAATCAGGGTAGGTGTATTTGGTCTTAACCTAAGACTTGCACCGCTAATACTTACGACAATCAATATACTTTGGTTGAGGTCGTCCAGGGCTTTAACAGGTTCTGTGTACGCCAATGCTGGGTATATTGAGAATCGTAGTGTGTTGGGTGTGATGTCAAGATGGAAGTGTCACTCCAGTCATATGGAGATGATGGTCACGTAGGATACGGTACTGGTTCTCTTAAGTACTGCTGTCATCGAGATAATATGACTAGGTCATAGTTATCCGATATAGAGGCTAGTTACCAGACATCCAACATGTGCTTCGTACGGGGCAGACACAATTCCAGCCCCAGGCCTAGCACGTGATCATCCGATACTGGATCGATATACGCAATACCACGTATACTACGCCTGATATAGATCGTTTATTACTGTAAGCATGTTTCTGGAGAATTGGGTAGGCATGGAGCTTTGCTAGAAGCCAACCTTGTCTTGTGAATCGGTGTAAACGTAGTACGAGGTACTTACGTGTTCGGATAGTCCGACGACCCGATTTACTGCCAACATATCCGGAGATCTCATGGGTCGCTCCCCGAAGATTCATCGATGACGTATGACTCGCACTTTAATTAATCTAGGATTAATTTAATGAGAGAAAATTAATCTGGGATTAATTGCGGAGATATTTTATCTGGGATAAAATATCAGTTAAAGAGAGAGAACGATTAATTTGGAATTAATCGGTAAAATAATATATTTGATATATTATACGAAATTTGATTTCGACGTGGAATTAAAATTATATTTTAATTCGGGCGAACTAATTAATTTATAATTAATTCGTTAGCGACGTGAATAGTGATTTTGCTAGGCGTAATCATTTAATTACGACGCAACGGAAAATTTGTTAATTTGGAATTAGCGAACCCGAGCCCGTGATTGTTTGCGAGTGCATTCGCATTTCGAATTCGAGTGAGGCACGCAAGTCAAATGAAGCGTCAAATCATTAGTCACATCAAGCGTCAAATCACATGTCACTTTGAGTGATGTGACATTTGATGTGAGTTGATGTGAGTTGATTGACAAGCATTTAATGCTTTGCTTTTTGAAATTAAAAAGTGTAAATGGTTTATTTATTTTGGAAATAATAAAACCTAATATAACTTTTATTTTCTCTTTCTCATGTACACGATTTTCACCCATTTTTGGAGCAAAAAATCGTTCTTCCTTCTCTCTCGGCTTCACGGCCATTTCTTCTGTTTTTCTTCTGGTTTTGACCAAAAATGGCAAGAAGAAGAGTGATGTTTTTCGTGGCAAAGAACATCACAAGTGCTAGCACACCATTGGAGATATACCAATGTGATAGGGAAGTGTTTTCATGAGCATGGAATCAACAAAAGCTTGGAGCTTCAAAGGATATCCATGGCCGGTTCTTGGAGGAGGAAGCAGTCCCCGCGCCGAGCAGTACATTGCAGCCCTCACTGCCGAGCTTCATCAAGTTGCAGTTCGGTTTTGGTCTTCGTTGCATCTCTACCGATCAATGTGAGTTTTTCCGCACCTCCTTTATTGTGTATTCATACTATTTCATGCTTAATTGATGATCTTGGGACTTGATTTAAACTCAACATGAACTAGAACTGGGAATGCGAATCTATGCTACCCTCCAAGCTCTGAAACTAGGATCTATGGGCATTTGTCATCTCTAGTCCTGAACTGGGATCTGGGGGCATTACGTATCACCATCCCCATAGTCCTCTACATGTGCACATATGCTCTCCGTCATTTCTATAACTGAATCAAGTTACATACTGAGGTGGGTTTTCCCCATGCCTCGAAAACCATAAAATCATACTATGAAAATGTTTCTTTCACAAACATAACTTAAATCATAAACTTTTATGAAATAATTGTAATAAAAAAAATCTAACGCCCTAAAGCGTAAAAATTAGTCTGATATGAAAATAACAAAATGAAAGTTAATTTAAATTGGTAGTATCCACTCACTGATTTGGAATCTGGCTAATGTTATACCACTTTTTCGAAGGAAATTGAAATTCCTGCAATGATCTAAAAGCAGTAACTTGATTATACTATAAACCATGAAATAAATTTCAGAACTAGGCTAAACTTCTCAATTCAAGTACGTGATACAGTCTCTTGGTATATCATGCTTGTAATAATATGTAATGTATGTATGCGAACTGATATGAGACCCTAAGGGTGGTCTCTTACACGCTAGGGTGAGACTGCACTGATAAAAATTGATTTTTGGGAAAATTTGGCTTTGACGTTGCGACGCCGGTCCTTGCACGTCGCGACGCGCACGGTTCCATAAATATATGCATAAAATTCTAGTTCATGTCGCGACGTGGGTCCTTGAGCGTCATGGCGTGGCCAAACCAGAAAGGATTCTGTCTTGATTTTCCAATACGCGTCGCGACACTGAGGGTCACACGTCGCGACACTGACCTGAATTCATGACCCGAATCTCAACATTTATCTTCATTCTCAAATTCTACCATAACACACAAGCAATAATAACAATAAGTACTCAAAATATCATCAATATCATCCTTAAATACTCCTTAATCTCATTATCCTTATCTTTCATTAAACCTTTAAGATTTTCAAAAGTTCAACACTTAATTCTATAATCAATTTATCTCTTTGTCAATCACCCATACACAATCCCTAACATGCCGATAATCATCAACATATCTTCATATTATCAAGATTTCACAATTTCAAATTTGGGTCAAGTTAGTTTTACCTCAACTCTTATGATTCTTTCATCTTTCAAGGTTTTCATGAGTGCTACACTCATTCTTTACTTGATGCATTAGCACTTTTCCCTTGGTTCTTGTTCTTTCTTTCATCTCATTCTTCTTCTTCTCCTTCCTCTCTCTTCTTCTACATTTCTTCTTCCTTCTTTTTGTTTTCTAATTTTATGAACATTGAATAGTAATCCTTTTTATACTAAGGATCTATTTGTAAATTAATTAATTTAGAAAGTTTTGGAAATTTTGAGAAGTTTTGAGACTTTTCTAGATGAGTCCACGGGCAATGTTCATCTAGAATTTTGACCTGTGTTTTTGGATTTCTTCTGATTCGAAATTGGAGAAATTTTCAAAGTGAAAGTTGTAGATCTCGATCTCAGCTTTCAACGATATAAAATTAATCAAAATCAGAGTTTGTATGAGAAAGTTACGGCCCAAATACCATGGGCTATCCGGAGTGAAATATCGTAGCATCTAATATCGGATTCTCGAAGATTGTACCGATTGTTTCCAAAGTCCACTCATGAGGGTATATGTTTCCAAACATTATTTTTATTATGTGACACTCGTCCCATAGTGTAACAGTAATTGAAATTCTCGGTCGTTACAAATTCTCCCCCCCTTAAATAGGATTCTTTCTCGAATCCACTTTAAACTTGGGATCTTACCATAGATCACATGAATCTTGGGTTCTTTATAAACCTCCAGCTTAACTGAATATATACCCATCGACTTTGTCTCATCTACTATATTATACCACTTCCCGAGGATTTTCTGTGTCGAATGTCGTGATTTGGAAGTCGTAACCAGAGTTGTACACTAATTTGTCTGTGTGAACTTTTACTTTACTGTAACTATTCTGTATCATCAGGGATTCTATTTGACTTAACAACGAAGGCCTTTGCCCCGCTGATCATTTACCACTTGACTAGTAAGCATATGATATTCTCTATTATTCTTAATATCTAACTCATGCATCGTATCTTTTGCCATACTTGGGTAAACTGCTTCAGTATTCATGGCTTCAGTGAATATCCCTTAAATTCTTAACCGAGAGGTACTATCTCGTTCTCGTTTCATAAGATATTCACTGAGTATCACCAACTACCTCATTTATGGACCTCTAGTTGTGCTTAACATTCTTTGTCTCTAAGGAAATCCCTTTCTCTAGATCTTTAGTTATGCTTAACAATTATTTGACTCGATCATGTTCTTCTTAGTTAGTACCTTTGACTCTCACTGGAAATACAGGTGTATCATGGTTAGGCTTCCAATGTTCCCTTTCTGCAATCAGTAAGTTTACAGGAGTGATCTTTGTCATTATTAACAATGCTTGTTCTTGATACTTCTCTTGCTCCATATGTTCAACTAGATCTTAATATTATTTCTCATATCTTAGCTACTTAACTCTCTATGTTCTTATTGCCAAGCTTCAACTACTTATGAGCTTCTCTCTCCAAGTTCCAATATCTCTACTTAACTATGGAGGCCTAGGGCTTCTTAGCTTACTGATATTGTCTACTGATGATGCTTGTGATTAAAATGTTACTTCTGGGTAGTTTCCTAATGGTCATCCTCAATTGGCTAAAAATTTAGGTTTAATTGCATACAACTTGGTAGTTAAACTGCATTCCCTGCTATCGATGTTGGCGGTTTAGTCTTAGTTAAAGTTTATACTCTTTTTGTACTTTGCTTTCATTGTTACAATAAATCTGGTTGTTGTTCCTTCACACCAACTCGTTTTCCATACGTGGTTGCATGCTAGGATACCCCTTCTTTATTGTTTCCCATATTGTAGTAAACGTATTTTCTCGGTTCTGTATTATACTACACATCTGCCAATAATTACTTAATACTTTCTCCTACTATCATTGCACCTTGATAGTTTCACTTCCAAACCTATTGCTTGCTGACCTTTTCGTCTTCTCTTCTGCTCTGTTTTGTACTTGAAACTTCTATGATCTATATTTCTGTCTTCTTATCCGAAGGATATCACCTCTCACTTGTCCCTAGTCATGTTGAACGTTGTTCTCTTGTATCCTCGTCATTGCTCGACTAGTACTTCTTCTCTTCATTGTTTCATTTAGACAACTTCTCTTGTAGATCTCTCACACATAGCTATTTCCTCTTCTATTTTGTTCTTGTACTGTATATAAAGGTTTTATATTTCGGTCTTTAATCACTATACTTTCATTTGTTTCTGGGAGTATCTTGAGGCAAACTTCAAGGTCTATCTCTACTACTGTTATATAACGAGGGTTGGGAGGGTGGGAATTGTTTTGGAGTCTTCTGTAGTGGTATTCTCACTAGCTACACGTGTTGTAGTTGCTTATGCTGCTCATCTATAAACTTATGACTCTTTTGTTTACATGTCTAGGGTTGGCTCCCCCTTTAGGGTACTATTACTAGGAACTATCTGAATTTTATTTTCAACTTTACTACTAATTCCTTTTCCAATTATCGATAATACCACCCCTTATTGTGAACCTCTGTAAGGTTCATACTCTCTCAAACTCCTACCGTACTCCCTCTGTTATTCTTCCTTATTAAGTTTTGTTCTGTTACCTGACTTTATTTCTCATTTTAGTTCCTTGAACTTTTTATTCCCCTGGAAACTCCATCAACTTCGATTGCTTTGGACATCTCAACCAAATTTCTTAGTTCGGGTTCTACTCTCTTCTAGTTCTTCTTTCTCAGTACAATGAGATTCTTATGAGTCATATACTATACTCCTCAGAGTCGCTCTTTCTGGTTACTTCACTCATTTGAGCCTTTACGCCCTCTAGGGATTCCAGTTAAACGATGACTTCTAGATATGACTTAATTTACTATGACTTCAACTATTCTATCTTATATAGAATTTTACCATCTCGTGATTTTCATCTATGTTTTGTTGAACTGTTGGACAATTATGACCCATAGCGTCACTATTTGTACAGATCATAGTGTTTTTGTACAAATGAACTATGTGACAAAGGAGATTGCACTCTTATCATTTGTGATTAGATCACCTAGATGTATAAATGATAGGAGGTCCTTATGATTTGTTCCTGGATTGAGAATGATATGAGACAGTATCAGTCCATGAAGGATAAATCATTAAATATCTCTAGTCAGAGTATTATCGAGATTGGACATCGATAAATACGTAAAAAACTAGTATTACACTTGTGCGCGTTGTGAGGGCACAACGACATAGTTCTCATATATTTGGGTATAGGATACTCATGCAAGTGTAATAGGAGGTTATGTTTTACCGATGGTACGGGAAACAACATCGCTCTGGATAGACCCCCTCAGAATTCCATTGGTAGTATGACTATGTGTCTATGGAAGTCCGAAATCAGGGTAGGTGTATTTGGTCTTAACCTGAGACTTGCACCGCTAATACTTGCGACAATCAATATACTTTGGTTGTGGTCGTCCAGGGCTTTAACAGGTTCTGTGTATGCCTATGCTGGGTATATTGAGAATCGTAGTGTGTTGGGTGTGATGTCAAGACGGAAGTATCACTCCAGTCATAGTGGAGATGATGGTCACGTAGGATATGGGACTGGTTCTCTTAAATGTTGTAGCTATCGGGATATTATGACAAGGTCATGTATATCCGATTATAGAGACTAGTTACCAGAAATCTGACATGTGCTTCGTACGGGGCAGACACAATTCCAGCCCCAGGCCTAGCACGTGATCATCCGATACTGGATCGATATACGCAATACTACGTATACTACGCCTGATATAGATCTAATATTCCTGTAAGGATATTTCTGGAGAATTGGGTAGGCATGGCGCTTTGCTAGAAGCCAACCTTGTCTTGTAAATCGGTAAAACGTAGTACTAGGTACTTACGTGTTGGGATAGTCCAATGACCGAATTTACTGCCAACATATCTGGGGATCTCATAGGTCACTTCCCGAAGATTCACCGATAACATATGACTTGCACTCTAAATTAATCTGGGATTAATTAGATGAGAGAGAAAATTAATCTGGGATTAATTGCGGAGATATTTTATCTGGGATAAAATATCATAAAAAGAGAGATAACGATTAATTTGGAATTAATCGATTAATTAATATATTTGATATATAAACGAAATTGGATTTCGACGGGGAATTAAAATTAGATTTTAATTTGGGCGAATGAATTAATTTAGTATTAATTCGTTAGCGACGTGAATAGTGATTTTGCTAGGCGTAATCATTTAATTACGACGCAACGGAAAATTCGTTAATTTGGAATTAGCGAACCCGAGCCCGAGATTATCTGCGAGCGCATTCGCATTTCGAATTCGAGTGTGGCACGCAAGTCACATCAAGCGTCAAATCGCTAGTTACATCAAGCGTCAAATCATGTCACTTTGGGTGATGTGACAAATGATTGATTGATTGATGTGACTTGATGGTAGATGTTGGAATGGTTGTTGAGCTTTTACCATTTGACTTTTTGAAGGCAAAAAAGTGGTAAATCATTTATTTCTTTTTGGAAAAATATAAGTGTATTAGATACACTTTTCAATTCATTCAACACACATCTCTCTCTCTCTCACATTTTCTCTCCTCTCTCACGCCCATGGAGGGGCAATTTCTTCACTGGATTTGGCAGTGAACTGCCGTGAGCCAAAAGGAAAAAGGAAGCTTAAAGTCGCAATTTTTTGGCAAAATCGGTTGTGCTAGCACACTACAAAGTCATCCGAAGGTGATAGGGAAGTCCACCCATGAGCCGGGAATCGTTTGACGAAGCTTGGAACTCAAAACTTGGAGACAAATGGCCGAAAACAGTGAGCAACTCACTGCCACTGCCGAGCAGTCCATGGAGCAGAAAATCAGATTTTCTTGCCTCCCGCGTCGCTCAACCGATCGATGTAAGTATTCCGCAACTTCGTTGATTTGTATTCGCACTTGTTTCATGTTTGTTTATGATCTTGGGACCTTAGCAAACACCAACAACTTATTGGCTTCACCATCTAGATACCTCATAATCCATCTATTCTTTCAAATACTCTTCTTTACTTGTTCTTCCTCTTACTGGGTTGTAAGTTGGGAATGGATGCATGCTTACATGTCTGGTTAGGTGTCTAAATACTTACTATAGTTGGAGGCTATTTAATAGAAAAATTCACTAATCCATAGCATAGGGTTCCTTAATTTTATCAATCACTCTGAGGTCTTCTCTTACATTGCTGTCTCCAAGCTACATTACTTATGTTACTACACGTACTGAATTCTCTTATCACTTCCTCTTTCCTGTTTCCTGTTTTCATATCCTATTTCTTTGTTATACTTCTTGCTACTGAGGCTAATGATGTTTAGTTCTTCTGACTACTTCCTAGATCTCTGGTCTCTGCTTTTACTATAAATCACAACTATAGCACTCTGTTCTACTGTCCATACTGGTACTCTTATCACTCCTAAATGTCTTCAACCTCCCGGGTCTATTCTTTTATACTTCCATAGATTTCTACTGTTTTTGGGCTGATCTGCAGGTTGTACTATGTTTGATCTATTCTGGGGACTTCTACTAGTATATCAACCATTGTACTGACTTGCCTAGATCTTTGGACTATACTGAGTTATCTTCTTCATATCTACTAAGGCTTTCAGAATTCTTTTTCGGATTTATCAACCTTCCAAGGTTTTCTATTTCTGTTTTTAGAGTAAACTCTCATCGGGCTCCCTAACGGTTATTTTTATTTATACTAGCAGAGGCTAAGGCAAATATATCACGTCTCAAAAGATATCAATATCCTTGTTCTGGTACTCGGTGTTCTTGTAGAGTCAGTCATTCATGTAAGGTAGGTATGAGCTAGGTTCCATAAGGACAGCTTGTTTGACTGACATCGCGGAGGGGTGAGGATTTGGGTAGGTCGGGGTCTTATTTATTGGATTCCTTGGTTAGGGCAACTAATCATTTTTATGACGTCATTCATCTTATTTATGTGCGGGCCTGGATTTGGAGAATCTAAACTTTGCATCCTTATGGCATCTCACGTCTATTAGAAGCCTCCACAACTAATCCTGATTTCTTGCTTCTTCTGTCTTATGGTTGTTCTTGGTTATTTGGGGAACTCTCGCAATCTATAGGAGGTGCTCAAGAGCCATCGGATATGCTTGGAAGAATTTTCAGAGGAGAAAGGGAAGCTTGCTTGGAGGGAAGGAACTTTACTTAGATCTACCCAACATATTACTCTTGTTTAAGCTTGATATGTTCTTCCTTACTATAAGTTCTAGCGTTAACTTTTACGATCTAACTCTGTGTCTCTGATTTTACTACTATCTGGTTACTTTAATCATCTGTACGTCCTCTTTTACTTTTCTTATAGATCTCTCTTCCCACTCATTTGGGTAACTTTTCTTATATCTTTACTATTTAGTTTCATAGCTTGTTCTGAATTTCTGGTCATAGGTCAGGATAACTACAAGGGAATTCTCAAATTGGTTCTAGAGTATGGTTTTTCTCGTAAGGAATACTATTCGAATAGTCTGGGAAAGCTTACTAACCTGTCTATAGATCTTGAGGATGTACTCGAGGATCAGATAATAGAGAGGTAGTTCCTCGCATATGAGTATCCCGGATATAATACGTATATCAGACCCCAATAGCCACTGACTCCCTAGACCAACCCTCGTTATATGTTTACATTCAAAGAATGTTACTAGATTCAAGTTTAATTGCATACACTTTGGTAGTTAAACCGCATTCCCTGCTATCGATGCTGGCAGTTTAGTCCTGGTTAAAGTTTATACTCTTTTTGTACTTTGCTTTCATTGTTACTATAAATCTGGTTGTTGTTCCTTCACACCAACTCATTTTCCATACGTGGTTGCATGCTAGGATACCCCCTCTTTATTGTTTCCCATATTGTAGTAAACTTATTTTCTCGGTTCTGTATTATACTACACATCTGCCAATATTTACTTAATACTTTCTCCTACTATCGTTGCACCTTGACAGTTTCACATCCAAACCTATTGCTTGCTGACCTTTTCGTCTTCTCTTCTACTTCTCTTCTGTACCTGAAACTTCTATGATCTATATCTCTGTCTCCTTATCTGAAGGATATCACCTCTCACATGTCCCTAGTCATGTTGAACGTTTTTCTCTTGTATCCCCGTCACTGCTCGACTAGTACTTCTTTTCTTCATTGTTTCATTTAGACAACTTCTATTGTAGATCTCTCACTCGGAGCTATTTCCTCTTCTATTCTGTTCTTGTACTGTATCTAAAGGTTTTATATTTCGGTCTTTTATCACTATACTTTCACTTGTTCCTGGGAGTATCTTGAGGCAAACTTCAAGGTCCATCTCTGCTACTGTTATCTAACGAGGGTTGGGAGGGTGGGAATTGTTTTGGAGTCTTCCGTAGTGGTGTTCTCACTAGCTACACGTTCTGTAGTTGCTTATGCTGCTCATCTATAAACTTATGACTCTTTTGTTTACATGTCTAGGGTTGGCTCCCCTATTAGGGTACTACTACTAGGAACTATCTGAATTTCATATTTCAACTTTACTACTAATTCATTTTCCAATTATCGATAATACCACCCCTTATTGTGAACCTCTGTAAGGTTCATACTCTCTCAAACTCCTACTGTACTTCCTTTGTTATTCTTCCTTACTAAGTTTTGTTCTGTTACCTAACTTTCCTTCTCATTTTAGTTCCTTGAAATTTTTATTCCCCTGGAAACTCCATCAACTTCGATTGCTTTGGACATCTCTACAAAATTTCTTAGTTCGGGTGTTACTATCTTCTAGTTCTTCTTTCTCGGTACAATGAGATTCTTATTAGTCATATACTATACTCCTGAGAGTCGCTCTTTCTGGTTACTCACTTATTTGAGCATTTACGCCCTCAAGGGATTCCAGTTAAACGATGACTTCTAGATTTGACTTGATTTACTATGACTTCAACTATTCTATCTTATATATAATTTTACCATCTCGTGATTTTCATCTATGTTTTGTTGAACTTATTGCCTTCATCATCTAGATACCTCATAATTCATCTATTCTTTCAAATACTCTTCTTTACTTGTTCTTCCTCTTACTGGGTTGTAAGTTGAGAATGGATGCATGCTTACATGTCTGGTTAGGTGTCTAAATACTTACTATAGTTGGGGGCCATTTAATAGAAAAATTCATTAATCCATACAATAGGGTTCCTTACTTTTATCAATCACTCTGAGGTCTTCTCTTACATTGCTGTCTCCAAGCTACATTACTTATGTTACTACACGTACTGAATTCTCTTATCACTTCATGTTTCCTGTTTCCTTTTTTCATATCATATTTCTTTGCTCTACTCCTCGCTACTGAGGCTAATAATGTTTAGTTCTTCTGACTACTTCCTAAATCTCTACTCTCTGCTCTTACTATAAATCATAACTGTGGCACTATGTTCTACTGTCCATACTGGTACTCTTGTCACTCCTAAATGTCTTCAACCTCACGGGTCTATTCTTTAATACTTCTATAGATTTCTACTGGTTTTGGGCTGATCTACAGGTTCTACTATGTTTAATTTATTCTGGGGACTTTTACTAGTACTACAAGCCTTGTGCTGACTTGCCTAGATGTTTAGACTATACTGAGTTATCTTCTTAATATCTTTCTTTTTATATGTTATCTACCTTCCAAGGTTTTTTGTTTCTGTTTTATAGTAAACTCTCATCGGGCTCCCTTACAGTTATTTTTATTTATACTGGCAGAGGCTAAGGCAAACATATCACGTCTCAAAAGATATCGATATCCTTTTTCTGGTACTCGGTGTCCTTGTAGAGTCTATCATTCATGTAAGGTAGGTATGAGCTAGGTTCCATCAGGACAGCTTCCTTGAATGGCATCACGGAGGGGTGAGGATTTGGGTAGGTCGAGGTCTTATCTATTGGATTCCTTGGTTAGGGCAACTAATCATTTTTCTGACGTCATTCATCTTATTTGCGTGCGGGCCTGGATTTGGAGAATCTAAACTTTGCATCCTTATGGCATCTCACTTCCATTAGAAGCCTCCACGACTAATCATGATTTCTTGCTTCTTCTGTCTTATGGTTGTTCTTGGTTATTTGGGGAACTCGCTATCTATACGAGGTGCTCAAGAGCTATCGGATCTGCTTGGAAGAATTTTCTGAGGAGAAAATGAAGCTTGCTTGGAGGGAAGGAACTTTAGTTAGGTCCACTCAGCATTTACTATTGTTCAAGCTTTCTATGTTCTTCTTTACTACAAGTTCTAGTGTTAAATTTTACTATCTAACTCTGTGTCTCTGATTTTTACTACTATTTGGTTACTTTAATCATCTGTACGTCCTCTTTTACTTTTCTTATAGATCTCTCTTCCCACTCATTTGGGTAACTTTTCTTATATCTTTACTATTTAGTTTCATAGCTTGTTCTGAATTTCTGGTCATAGGTCATGATAACTACAAGGGAATTCTCAAATTGGTTCTAGAGTATAGTTTTTCTCGTAAGGAATACTATTCGAATAGTCTGGGAAAGCTTACTAACCTGTCTATAAATCTTAAGGATGTACTCGAGGATCAGATACTAGTGAGGTAGTGCCTCGCATACGAATATCACGGATATACTGTGTATATCAGACCCCAGCGCTCTGCCCACTACAGTCACTGAATCCCTAGACCATGCTCTGATACCATCTTTGTAACGTCCCTGATCTGGTAGCTACTACCGGCAGGGAATAGGTCATATTATTCCCATGGGCTTCTGTCTTTCTAACTATAAACTGCATTATTACTCTTTTCTCAATCAAAATCTTAAGTATTGGAACATTGCATAAAATCAACAACATGAAATACAAACTCAATATTAATTACTGTATACTTAATAACACTTGCTTTCACAAGGAATGTCACATAACCGAAGACTAATACATGACTTCTACTTAACTCTGACTGGACACCCACTCTCTCTAACTTGAACTGGTGGACTTCATACCCTGGTGACTGCATTAGTATCCGTCCTCCCTAGCTTGTCTTCCGAGAATACCTGCAAAATAAGAAAATTATGAGTGGGGGGGTTTGACCATTGTACGATCTAAGTAAGTGGATGAAAACTAAAATACTGTTATAAAAATTTTGGTTCTAAAACCAAAGTTCAAGAAATAGTTTTATACGAAAACTCTTTTTTTGTATGAAAACTCTGGGCTTCTTTCTGAAAATCTCTTCTGAACTCTTTCTGTAAAACTTATCTTTTCTGAAAATTTCTTATAAAACTGATGTTTTCAGAAAACTTTCTTTTCCAAAAACTTTTCTAAAAACAGTATCTAAAAACTATTCTGAAATATGTGTTTGTCTCTAAAAACCTGACGTATGGGGACGTTATGTATCGCTGTCTGCCTAAATAGAGCCAGGAGTGCAAATCCATGACTTTGGGGCATTACATATCGTCGTCCCCCAAGCCACTGAACTAGAACTGGGAGTGCAAATCTATGCTACCCTCCAAGCTTTGAAACTAGGATATGGGGGCATCTGTCATCCCTAGTCCTGAACTAGGATCTGGGGGAGTTACGTATCGTTGTCCCCCCAGTCCTCTACATATACACATGTGCTCTCCGTCAATTTCATAACTGAATCAAGTTACATACTGAGGTGTGTTTTTCCCCCATGCCTAGAAAACCATAAAATCATACTCTGAAAATGTTTCTTTCTCAAACATAACTTAAATCATAAACTTTTATGAAATAACTGTAATAAAAATAATCTAACGCCCTAAAGCGTAAAAATAAGTCTGATATGAAAATAACAAAATGAAAGTCAATTTAAAAGGGTAGTGTCCACTCACTGATTTGGAATCTGGCTAATGTTATACCACTTCGTCGAAGGAAATTGCAATACCTGCAGTGATCTAAAAGCGGTAACTTGATTAGACTATAAACCATGAGATAAATTTCTGAACTAGACTAAACTTCTCAATTCAAGTACGTGAGGCCGTCACTTGGTATTTCATGCTTGTAATAATATGTAATGTATGTTTGCGAACTGATATGAGACCCTAAGGGTGGTCTCAAACACGCTAGGTGAGACTGACTGATAAAAAGCGATTTTTGGGGAAAATTTAGCCTTCGTGACGCCGGTCCTTGCGCATCGCGACGCGGACGGTTCCAGAAACATATGCATAAAATTCTAGTTCGTGTCGAGACACGGGTCCTTACGCATCGTGATATGGCCAAATCAGAAAGGAACATGTCGCGACGCTGAGGGTCAAGCGTCGCAATGCGGACTTGAATTCAGGACCAAAATCTCAACATTCATATTTAAGATTTTCAAAAGTTGAACACTTAATTCTATAAACAATTTATCTCCTTGTCAATCACGAATACACAATCTCTAAGAAGCCAATAATCATCAACATATCTACATATTATCAAGATTTCACAATTTCAAATTTGGGTCAAGTTGGTCTTACCTTATCTCTTATGATTCTTTCATCTTTCAAGGTTTCCATGAGAGCTACACTCCTTCTTTACTTGATGCATTAGCACTTTGCCCTTGGTTCTTGTTCTTTCTTTCATCTCCTTCTTTTTCCTCTCTTCTTCTTCTCCTTCTCCTTCCTCTCTCTTCTTCTACGTTTCTTCTTCCTTCTTTTTATTTTCTAATTTTCTAAACATTGAATTTTAATCCTTTTTATATTAAGGATCTATTTGTAAATTAGTTAATGAAGAAAGTTTTGGAAATTTTGAGAAGTTTTGAGACTTTTCTAGATGGGTCCACAGGCACTGTTCATCCAGAATTTTAACCTGCGTTTTTACTTTTTTCGGTTTGAATTTGGAAATATTTTCAACGTAAACATTATAGATCTCGATCTCAGCTTTCTAACAATATGAAATTCATCAAAATCGGAGATTGTATGAGAAGGTTACGTCCTAGATACCATGAGTTATCCGGAGTGGAACATCGTAGCATCTAATATCGGATTCTCAAAGATTTTACCAATTGTTCCCAAATTCCCCTCATGAGGGTATATGTTTCCAAACATTATTTTTATTATGTGACACTCTTCCCACAGTGTAACAGTAGTTGAAATTCTCAATCGTTACAAACTCATGGCGTTTACAAAGTCGAATCTTAAGGTAATTTAATTTTGTGTACATAAATTATTGAATTACTTTTTTAATATTCTGATTATGCTGACATTTGTATGCATTATGTAGGTTCATATATGTACCAGCCCCACATATTGCTGAGTGTCTTTCTCAAGTTTTGATAAAATGTATGATGGATTGTAATGTGGATTGAAAGTTGTCAACTGTTACTTTGGATAATTGTTCAATTAATGACGCCATGGTAGAAAGATTAAAGGGAATGCTTTCTACTGAATCTTTGGTATTGGGTGGTAAATTTTTTCATATGAGGTGTGCAGCTCATATTTTGAACCTAATTATAAATGATGGTTTGGCCGTGATTGAAGGGGGTATTGCAAAGATTAGGGAGACTATTACTTATTGGAGTAGCACACCAAAAAGGATTGAAACTCTTATGATGGATACAAGTAAATCATTGATTAAGAGTGAAAGAAAGTTGGTGTTTGATTGTCCCACTAGATGGAATTCTACATTTGTTATGCTTGATATTGCAATAAAGTACAAAAAAGTTTTTCCTCGAGTGCAACAGATTGATCCCCATTATAAGTGTTTGCCTTCTGATTCGAAATGGGAGATGGCTAAAAAAATGCTAGAATATCTACGTCCATTTTATTTGTTGACGGAGATGTTTTCAGGTACTCAATACCCTACAGCTAATATGTTTTTTCCATTGGCTTGTAAAATGAGGATGTCTTTGATGGAGTGGAAAATGTCTCATGTTATTCAAGTTAAACAAATGGCCTCTATTATGATAGCCAAGTTTGAGAAATAATGGAAAGATATTCATAGGGTGTTGGTTATGACTGTTATTCTTGAACCAAAGTGTAAGATGTTGCTAATTGATTATTATTTTCCAAAGAATTATGGTGTGGGTGTTGCAGGGCAAATTATGAAGGCCCGTAAACTTTCTAAAGAATTACTTAAATATTATGAAGCTAAGTCTACAGTGAGTGTTGAATCTTCTACTTTCGTTTATCATTCATATAATATTGTCACCGCTGAGTCGTATTCTTTTTTAGATTTATCTGACTTTGATTCTTTTGCTACTCAAAAATATTATATGGCAAGATCAAAATCCGATCTTAAGAGGTACTTAGATGAGACTTTAGTTGCTAGAACTCATGACTTCTATATTTTGAATTAGTAGAAGGCAAATAAAGGAAAATATCCTGTTTTAGCTGAGATAGCTAAGGATATATCAACCATTCCTATTACGACTGTGGCATCGGAGTCTGCTTTTAGTACGGGTGGGAGAAATTCGAGTCCACATCATTGAAAATTGCATCCTGACACATTAGAAGCAATAATATGCACTCAAAATTGGATATCGGCTTCCGAGCGAGGTAATTTCTTTAACTTATATTTTTTAAACATTTTTTCTCATTAGGTATTATTCCTGAACAACTTATATTTGCTGGAGAGGACCTGATGGGTGAAGTTGAAGAAGACTTTGAGGCACAATAGTTGATTAGTTTGATGTATTTTTTTCATTATTTGTACTTTGTAATATTTGGATTGTTTGTTTATCGATTAAAATTTTAATGTATTAGTGAATTGTCTTGAAATAAATGACCTCTATTAGTCTATTTTGTATTTGTATATTCTTACATTTCTGTAAACAAATGAGAATTTCTTAATTTTTTTTTACGGGCCGGATAAAGTTTGGGACCGGGCCCGGCCCATTGCCACTTTTAACTTTACCAATGTTGGGAGAGATTTAAAGAGATGTTGAATGTTTGTCCACATCACAGGTTCAAAATATGGGGGCTGGTTGCCTACTTCTACGAGGGGTTAACACCCCAAGTAGACAAGTAGTGGAAATGATGTGTAATGGTGAGTTTAGGGATAAAAATCCCGAAGATGCACTGGATTACCTAAAACACATAGCAGAGAATACACAACACTGGGACACAGTTGGCACTTATGAGTCGTCTGTAAAACCACAGCCATCTGGTAGAGGTATGTTTAACCTTAGGGAAGACAATGACATTTCCGCTAAGTATGCATCTCTAGCTAAAAAAGTTGAAGCATTAGAAATAAGGAAGATTGATCATGTCAAGTCAGTTCAAGAAGTCACATGTCAAATCTTTAATTCAAATTAATATGTCACGCAAGTTTGCCCAACCTTGCCAGTCCTGCAAGAATGTCTTCATGATTGAGTCAGTTCCATAAACACTTTCAATAGACCAAATCCAAATCCATACTCCCAAAATTACAATATGGTTGGAGAAACCATCCAAACTTCAATTGGAAGAATGATAATCAAGCACAACCATCACAATAATCTCACCAGGTATACCAGAATTTCCGAAATTCCTAGAATTATGCACCATATGTCCCACCACATAGGAAAACCCTTGAGGATACCTTGCAAACATTCATTGAGAAACAAGAACAATCAATAACCAAAATGTGCAAACAATGATTTATCTGAAAGATACCTTTTCCAAAATCACATCTGCTTTGACTATTCATGAGAAAGGTAAGTTTCATGCACAACCATAGCCAATCATCAAAACCCTCACGAAGGTAGTTATAGTAGACATCACACAGACCAAGTCAAATCTGTTATTACTCTTCACAGTGGTAAGGACATCCCCAGACCTATTCTTGAACCCCAGAAAGAGAAATCAGATTCAAAAGGTAAAGCCGAAGTTGATGAATCATTGCCTACCATTAATGATAATGACTTGTCACATGCACCTTCGTTTCCCCAAGCATTAAAAATAAAGAAATTGACTCACTCCCCAGAGATTTATGAAATATTCAAACAGGTAAAGGTCAATATTCTTTTGTTAGATGTCATCCAACATATACCGTCCTATGCAAAATTTCTGAAAGACTTGTGCACTGTTAAAAGAAAATATTTGGTAAGAACGAAAGTATTTCTAGCCGAACTGGTAAGTTCTATTCTCTCAGCCAATAATGCATTAAAATACAAAGACCCTAGTTGTCCAACTATTTCATGTATTATTGGGAATTTAAAAAATTGAACATGTTTTGTTTGATCTTGGAGCCAGTGTAAATTAACTTCCATTTTCGATTTACCAACAGCTTAATATTGGTGAGTTAAAACCAACTTCAACTACTCTTTTACTTGCCGATAGGTCAGTCAAGGTACCGAAAGGAATTATGGAAGACGTGTTAATACAAGTTGATAAATTCATATATCCTGTGAATTTTATTGTCTTGGAAACACAACCTGTAGCAGACAATATTAAGACAGTTCATGTAATATTTGATCGTCCATTTTTAGCAACAGCTAACGCTTTAATTAATTGCAGGAATGGAATCATGAATTTGTCATTTGGTAATATGACACTAGAGCCTAATATTTTTAACATGTGCAAACAACCATATGAGGAGGACGATGAAGACGAGAGCATTGACTTAATTGAACCAATTGTGGAGGAATATTTTCAGACGAGTTTATCTGATCCTACAGACCTTTATACATCTACTTTTTTTTAATCAAGTACGCAATTAGAATCGAATACTCCTAATGAATTCTTGTTTGATTCTACACAGGTATTGGAAGACGATAGAGGAGAACAAAATTTTGAGGAATTTGAAGTGCTGGAAAATGAGAAACATGAAGAAGCATCCAACTTGGAATTGAAGACTCTGTTTGACGGATTGGACCATACAATTCTTTGATATAAACAAACTTACCCTACGGTAATTTCTTCTTTTGATCAAAAAGGTAAGTTGTTTGCTTTGAAAGAACATAAACAAGGAATTGGATGGACTTTAAAAAGTAAAAAAATGGCATCAAACCTTTAAAACGAATATGCAGAATACATTTCAAAGGTAATGACATGATACCTCGACCATCTAAAAAAAGGTAAACTTCACAAGAAAGAAGTGGTTAAAATAAGAGTCCTTAAAATTATTGATTTACTCATATCTAACATACCTAGATTGGAGAAAAGCACATATGCTAAGAAACAGAGAGCTAAATAATGAACATGTTCATCAAATAATTAGCAATTTACATACACAATTTCAAAAAGAAAGACAATATTATAGTCTCGGGAATCTGGCTTTAAAAGATCTTGTTTGCAAATTTATAAGAAAATTGGATGGGAAGTATATCCATGACCTATAGAGGGCGTTCAAGCCGTTACTGGATATAAAACCATAGGAAGATGTGAGCCACAATCACAACTACATTTCAATTTATTATTTTGATTTTCTTTTATTGTTTTATGTTATAATTTTTTTTTGTAGCAGTAGATTCAATTGTCAATTCCACGCTAATCAGGTGATGTCTTCTAAACTCTACTTCTTCTTTTTTAGACATTGGAGACAATGTCTCTATTTGGTTGGGGGGAGGGGATAGATTGACTTGTTTGTCTTTGCTTTATGTTTCATTATTGTGTTTTGTTTTTGATTTGTTGTTATTTTGTGTGTAAAAAAAAACAAACTAAAATGTTTTGTTTTGATTTTATTTTTTGTTTTAAACTACCATAAACTAATAATAAATTTTCGACTAACCAAGTTGAATTGTTGTTCGGAGATAGCTGTGTAAGGAGTTTTCGCTCTTGAGACATATCTTAGTGTAATTCGTAACAAGTTATTTTTTGTTTATTTCCTTTTGAATTATTTAAATTTACAAATTCTCTATAATGTTGATTAAATTTGTTCTTTATATGCTCATTTGACAAGTATTACCAACATACACGGTAACATATGAACATGGGTTGTAAGTGAAAATTTTATAATATTAAAAAAATGAAATTAACCATGTTTTTTTCTTAGTAACCGGACATCTTGCCTCAGCAAACAGTGATTGTTTGCGTCAAACGATAGAGCCTGGGTTAATTTAAAAAATGATAACGATAATAATTAAGTTTCTACTTAGTAACCGGACATCTTACCTCAGTAAGTATTGATTGTTCACGTCAAACAGTAGAGATTTAACAGTTGAGATCCGAGCAATTAAGTCTGTAAGGGTATCTTAACACCTAGTGTTCTAAAACCAACTGGTTTGGGAGTCACTGGCCTAAAGCTCGTTACAAGGATTGAAGATGTATTTAACAAAAAATTACATTTATAAATAAATTTTCATTGCTAAAAAGGTGTGAATTCTGATATAACATTAGGACAAAAATATTTCTCTCTTTTCAACTACACTTGTGAATGTTGTCGGCATAATGAGTTGATTAATACCATTTTAATTGTGTATATGGAGAATGGTAAAAAGTACAGGAGAATTTACTTATTTGGTAATTTAGAAAGAAATAAAACAACTACTAACTTGGATAAGAATTTTACTTATTAGTTTTCTTTTAGATTACTATGGACTAGTAATAAGCTAGTTGGGGGTGTGATTGGGACTAAAACGTGCATATTTATTGAGAGAATAAAATATCATTTTACACTTGTGGTTTCACTAATCCCCTTAATTTAGCACGTTTATGTAATAATATTTAAATTTATATTTTATATTTTTTTTATTGTCATTTTTATCTTTTATGTAGGTGAAATAATAATTTGGATACATATCTAGAAAAATAGACTCGAAATTTGGATTTTTAAGGCCAGAAATTTAATAGGGTGTTCTAACAGTGTACAACTTTGGAAATTCCAACCCTGTGCAATGTTCGTATTTTGGCCATAACGTTTTACTTCGATATCGGATTAAGGTGATTGAAGATCCAGATGAAAGAAGATGCAAAGATCTGCAACTCTAATGTTCATATGATTTTCGAATTCTGAAGTTTTCAAGACCGTAATTGACGAAGATTCCAAAGTGTGTTAAATATCAAATCTTAAAAAAAGGGAAAAAAAAAAACAACATTTGTCAATTTCTCCACCAAACACGTGGAGTGTTTAGTGGATAAATAAATGGAGAAATTGGTGGAAGCCTTTATTTTTGCCTATAAATAGAAGCCATAATTTCATTTTCATTTTCATATTTTCTTTGATTTCTTCTTAAGGAATTGAAGATTGTATCTTGTTTGTTTAAATTCTTGTAATGTCTTTTAATTTTAATAATAAAATTATGTGTGTTTTTAATTACAATATGAGTAGCTAATTATTTTCTGCTGGGGGAATGGGTGAAACTTTTATTATTTAAGTTTATATTAATCTTACTTATATTATAATATATAAATAGTAATGAATAATAATTAATTGAGATCTGGATTAATTATTAACAAACTTTTCTACCACCTATATTGCTAGTTTTATACGATTTTGGCATAATTGAGTACCTAACTGGACTTATTATAGACAAACGTTATCACCGCCTTTATGACTGGTTTTATATTTTTGGCATATTTAGTACCTTGGCAGGACTAGTTATTGACATAAATGACTACCGCTTTTATGGTCAGTTTGATATGTTTTGGCATAGTTAATTCTAGAAGTAAATTAATTGAGTTATAATGATCATTTATATATTATAAAAAGTGAGATTTATAAATATAAGATATTAAAAGTGGATCCAAAAACCTTAGCATTTTATTTTATTGTTGTTATTTAATTCAAATTCTCCAAACAACTTCAAACAAATCAATCTTTTTCTTTTCCTTTTAATTATTATTTTATCATACTAAAAATCTATTCCCTATGGATCGACCCCGGACTTACCAGGTTATTTTATTACTTCGACACTCTTATACTTGGAAATAAAGAACCACTTTTAGAGCGTGTCAAACTGCTGATACTGAACGTGATTCGTGAATGTCATGAATGCATGAACATGCTGTGATGAAATGACTAACGTGATAACTTAGGATGTTACTTAACCTCCAAAGCTACCTTGACATATTGCTTAACTTGGCTAAACTGCCAATACTACATGACGTGATATGTTGTATTCATATTATGACGTTCTCGTGACAATTCCAATGCGATATTTCAACATAATCGATTTAGTTAGTCAAATCCAAATCCAACTATCAAATAAAATACCCAATATGACCTACACTCATCATTACCAACCATACTTTTTTTTATCATCATCACTAATCACATTACTTTCATGTTTATCATGTTGGGGTCAGGCGTAGCAGAAGCGCGGTTCGGGCGAAATCTTAACTTTAAAATTTTTAAACTTACCGAATAAAATATTCAATATCTCATATGAATAATTCATTCATATTTCACCTAAACATAATATTCGACATCAAATAATGATTTAAATAATTTAGAAAATATTGCGAAACTTTTATGAAAATATTTTTCCATAAAATAGTATAAAATGTGTTTTTGATCGAACCAACCAACCAATACACACGAGACTGCCCGAGTCAGCCCCAATAGTACTTGGGCAGTTCATGAGCTGCCCGAACAATGACCAATTCATTATTTGGACAACCGTTATTTGATATGTCTGAAACTCACCCGGTAACGCCGTTTTTCACAGTTTTCGTATATTTTCACTCCGAAATTATTTCCGCCAATTATTCCAATACGCAATACTCATCCAATATATTTAAATAATATATTTTTCATCAAAAAATTTCCAAAATTTCCAAATCTGATCTGGATGCAAAAATAATCATTTTTCATGCTTTAATTCTAAATACTTACTCCAATCAAAGCCACCCCCAATGAAGAACTCAAGAATAATTCTATGTATTATTAGAGTGGTCATAATACTCTACAATGGCAACAAGTCATCATATGATAAAATAGAACTAATATTACACTAATATTACTCAATCTTACTTCACACATGCATCTAGCCTCTAAATCCATCAACCAAAGCAAAACGCCCCAAATTTTAGAGTGTAAAGAATCTCTACAACTATTGTAAGAATCTCTACAACATAGAAAATACAAGCAAGAACAACAAAATAATTTTCGAAATTAAAGAAAACCAAGGATTACCTTAATCTTCCAAACTCTTCTTTAACTTTGTTCTTGTTGATATTCTTCTTCTCTAAAATGCTTAGGAATTTTTGGATGACATTTGGAGGCTAGGTTTTTCATTACAAAGCAAAGGAAAATATATTTCCCTGATATATCCATATTGGCGTGAACTTGGGGGCAATTTTGTCCAAATAAAAATTCATTTAATCAAATCAAATATAAAGCTTTAATGTTGACAAATCCAATTTGAAAACCTCAATCTTAAAATATCATGCTACTAGTTACAAAAAAATAATAAAACATATGTAATAAGAATTACTACAAATGAATATTATTTAATCTAATTAAACATAAAGTTAAAGTAGACAAAATCAAATTGAATACTTCAACCTTAAGGTTTAATATTATTAGTAACTAATAATAATTAAACATATTACATAATATTTATGAAATATAGATATTACTTAATTGTCTAAATATTTAACATTTAAATATATAAATAATTAATTAATATAATTATTAATATATATATAAATGTATTTTTAATTGCACTAAATAACAAAATAGATATATCAATGACATGTGCCAAAATCTCATTTGACATTTAATTAATATGTATCTAATCAAATTTTATATCAATACAAATACACATTAATTATTAGTTGACCGAAATCCCCATATGCTTGTATTTTTCGTTTAACTGTTAAACGATTCCAATTAACTCATTTAATCTGATAAAGTATTATGAATAATCTTTATTATTTATAACGTGTTGCCTAAGAGCTCAAAGAGTACACTTCATATTGTGGGACTCTCTAAGTTTAGGTTTATCCGTCACAGAATCAAATTTCTTGTCCATAATTCACCCACTCGTAAATTACTACGACCACATATATTCTCAATAAACTATGCAAGTCGTGGTCATTGCATTCCTATAATCCCTTCGTCACAGGCTATCAATATTATACCGGGGATATTGATAGGAACGTAAAATCCTTAAGGTATAATATAGTCGACTTATAAATTTATGATCTCTAAATAACACTCGGAACTCGCTTCTGATGCATACCACGGCATTTCGCAAGCACGTACAAAATATTTATGCCTTGTACACAGGACTGACGGATTATATTTGATGCTCACAAGCTATCATTAGCATGAGTCCACACCCAACGAGCAAGCGGAGGTCTGATCTATATAGATCAGTAACGTGAATGCCATCAAAGTGTGGAGGATGTCTCATATATCCATAGTGGTATCTCAAGTCGAAAAACCATTATGCTACTCAACTCGAGAATATTCCTATTGACGTTGGTGTCCCATCTATTAGGAAATATTCGGTGAGTCATTAAGTGTTTATCAAATAAACACATACATGTCTATACGCGTCTCCCAAGACTCATAGTTCATTGGGATAAGCCATCGGATCAAGTCTCGATATACGACATGTACTGATCTCAGTGGAATTTACTAACTGACCCGTGTTAGTAAATCTTGATCAGGAACTTTATTTGAGAATATAAAACTAATAGTGTCAATTCCCAATTTAAATTACAAACTACGATAAATGCGCACTACGTTGTAAATCAGTGGGTCTTTATCTAATATATACATATCACTAAACCAGATTTAGTTTTACTCTAATCATTATAAGATCGAATATGTATATAAAAATAAGAGGTGTAACCATAAATAAGTAATATTATGGAAAAATGAATTGTTTGTTTTCATGAATCAGACATAAATACGATCCAGATTGGCGCTCTGAGCACCAACCCTAACAATTTATCCCACTTGCTCCAGTGCCAATCCAGGGTATCATATACACATTTAAATGGGTATCACATACGCATGGCCTTCAAGAGCTTACCTAGCACTCAAGAGGTAGGCAAAAACAAGTAGGTATGCCATAACATATTGAGTTTTTCCAACAAACCCAATCGTTTCCATTGACCAGCATCAAACATATTTTGTAGAAACTATGTTCTACATCAATATGACTTAGATGTGACATCAATATTATGTTACAACTACTGAGTTGTCTAAGTACTTAAGGATCAAATCCAAAATACTATCCGACAACCGCAAGCACAACACTAATATCAAAACTTCTAATTTATATGGTCACTATGCTACTTCATAAGTTGTAACTAATTCCATTCACACAGTAGAATCATCTGTAACACTCCCACTGCATCCTTTCTGACTCTCTATGATATAGACCGTCTAATATCATAATTAGACTCAAAACTAATCTGACCATAATGATTTCAGACTATATTCAATATGAATACGAAACTCGTTCTTAATATCTTAAAGATAACAAATAACATGTTTCAAGACCCATCCTATTGTCTACAACGTATCAAAATAACTCGTAACAATTACGATTAAATTGATATATTTAATCGTACATAATATAGTATTCATTATGCCGTCATCCTATGATGCATAAGATTGATTATACATTCTAATCAATTTCTCTTTCGACTAAGGAATCAACCTTTATGAAGGATGAAAACTATATATTAGAGACACACTAACTGTCAAATAGTTATACTAACTGTCACATAGATAGTCTTATTGTGTCATTTATTAGATGATATCTAATGCATGACTAATGAGAGTATCTCACAGGTCTCTTTGTTTTATATCATATATAAAACATTATATCAAATAAAACATAGACTACTCCCACTGATTTCATGGAGAAAAGAAGACTTAGGTAAACCTTTTACCTCATAAACATCTCATTATTACATTAATAATTATAATACTATTATGATATAGAATACTAGAAAGAAATTTGTACGCTCCCACTAACCCTACTATCATATATGTATTCTCTATGCTTTGATAAAATCAAATAATCTAACTGAAATTGAGAACACTCCGGAAAGCTCATCTGAGCCTACAATAGGCTCTATCAGCTAGTATACCAACTGTGACTTAGAAAAATACAAACTCCAGGGCCATTCTAGAACGAACTCTTCAAACAAAGAAAACACAATGGATCTATTATCCGAAGAAAACATTGAAAAACGCCATTTTGCATTCCTTGCTAAAATACACACTTTTAATATTGACATTAACCAACAAATCTTTAATTGTTCAATTAGTGCGATTAGAGATAAGTTTTCTCAAAATCTACAATAGATTGCTGATTATAACTTTTCTCACTTTTATACTATAAAGGTCAAACCTTTAATAAGCTCACTTTGCTTTTGTTGCGGAAACCATTTGCACATTTTATGAACGATTAATAACGAAAGCTCAATCAAGTTCAAAACTTGATCGTAGTAAGCTATGAACAATCTAAGATCTATGGTTTAATGCTAACTTCCGGAATCGGTATCAAATATCGCTCTCACTATAAGTTATATGATAACTTTCTGTTAAGTATCAAATACTTCGCAAATGATTATGACATCCTATTGGACTTATATGGAAGATGTTAAAGGGTATTTTTATCTTATTAGTTATTTAGTTCCATTTATTGTTTATCACTCTCACATTTAACTTTTAATAAGTCAAGTATTTTCTACATTCGTCAACATCTGATGTTACACACCAAGTAATAAAATAATTTTATTACTCGGAATCGTAGAAAAGATATTCTATCAAATAGAATCCCATATTCTATTACATAGAATAAATGATAAACTTTTACTTATACCTCCGAGGCGCAAGTACTTTCAATTATATAACCATTATACAAAAGAAAGATTCAAATCTCAAACCTTTCAAGATTCGAATTTTCTACTTATACATATCATATATGTAAATATAGAAACTAATGGAACCTTAATGAAAATGATGAATTAGTGTTACTAGAGTATATCACCAAGAGTATTGAAACTAATTCGGTAAAACTCAATATCAAAAAATCAAATCATAATATTTGATTCCTCCCACTAACCAATTTCATCACGATGGAATCGTAGAAGAATAATATTGAGTAAGAATCATATTCATTGAATAATGTTAGAACTAATTGCCATAAATTCATATGTTTGATCGTATCAAATATCTTTGAACAATTCAAAGACTCATGATGAACTTTAAAAATACAGTTTTCAAAACTTCAGATCGAATATCTTTGAACCAGTCAAAATATTATATCTGTATTTCATCAGAAATATGTAACTAAGTCATGAAAACTCATTGACTAAGTTACGAAGTAAAGAATACCTTCCAATTTACAATTTATTAAACTAAATACATCTATTGTATCAGTTTAATAAAGCTTGTGTCCAATGACAATCATTGGTTAAATTAGATTTAATCACATTCCCGAATACAATATTCATTAAATGGATAATGATATGTGGGGTGATCTCGTATCAGACCATCCTTTACCATACGAAATAAGTATCTAATGCTTAAGTGATAAAATCTCATAAATATTTATCTAAGTTATTTACTTGACCGAATATTTTTCTTAATGTTTATCTCTAGGTCAATGACACTACTAGTGGTATTAAAATATGTAACAACTGTTTATAAAGAACAAGTAACTATCCAATAGTCGCAAGTTCTGATATCAAATATCAAAACAATCATTAAACAATATTTTAAATAACTAGACGGGAGATTAGATATCCAATACATATAGTAGTTGTCGTATTGTGATAATCGATATTTTCTACACATAACTATATGTATCTCATTTCCTTAGCTTTATAATTTGCCTTCGACTTCTCACAACAATTATAAATAATTAATTAGCAAACAGTGTCGGACACGTGACCTCTAAAGGTCATTAAAGCCAAGAAACAACATTATCAGATAAATAAATACCTAATGGGGTTTTCTTAATCCCAGTGAAGAATATCGAGACATGAACCAATTCATATCAATCCTTACTTCATAAGAAACTATTCTCACTGGAGGATTATATCCTAGCCTACTATAATCTAGAATCTATTCTAGAAATCTGAAACCATAAGTAAAGTCAGAAAACAAATATAAAATTTGCATGGAGTGGATTAAAAGTTTAATTCTATCTATATAATATAAAAAGGAAAACATAAGCGGTAATTTACATAATATTACACACTGCCTTAGTTATGAATTTTTAACCCAGCAGTGCCTCTCATTACTTTATGTAATACCGTAATCCCCAACACAAAATGAGAATTCAATAATTAAATCGAATTCTATAATGGGAAGTGGACCTCATGAACATATTTCGACTCACAACTTTGGCACGTTCTAGCCTACGTATATTCATAGGTAGACAACTCATTGTCAATCACACTCACTATGACTCAAATTTTGGTCCTGACAATTTCTCGTTGTGACAGTTTTGGCACATTCAAATGAGGCATTTTAAGGCTTCACTTGTCAATGACAAACTCAAGCTACCGATGTAGTCTTGATAACTTTGGCACATTCAAGAATCCTCTTTCACTTGAATTTGTCTAATATCAAATATATATCCGGTATAAAAAAATTTCCATCGACTATACCCTCACAATTTTGGCACGTTCTCGAATATAGCCACAATTTTTTTTATATTTGTATTGACAAGATGGACTAAGAAACAAGTATTCCTAATACTAGTCACTTTAATGTCTTATTAAAATGAGATTTTCCAAAATTGTCAAAAAATCTGAAATTAATCAAATTAATTTCACATGTATTTGCAAATAATAAAATTGGATTAGATATCATATATCAAGCATGACTAATATAATGGATGTAGGAACATACTCGCTCTGATACCATTTTGTTGCGGTCAGGCGCAGCGGAAGCGCTGTTCGGGCGAAATTGTAACTTTAAAATTTTTAAACTTACCGAATAAATTATTCAATATCTCATATGAATAATTCATTTATATTTAACCTAAACATAATATTCGATATCAAATAACAATATAAATAATTAAGAAAATATTGCGAAACTTTTACGAAAAAGTTTTTCCATAAAATAGCATAAAACACGTTTTTGACCAAATTGACCAACCAATACACACAAGGGCTACCCAGGTCAGCCCTAAAAGTACTTGGGCAGTTCATGGGCTGCCCGAATAGTGACCAATTCATTGTTTGGGCAGCCTTATCTGGTAAGCCCGAAACTCACCCGGTAACACCGTTTTCATCGTTTTAGCGTATTTTCACTCCGAAACAATTTCTAGCAATTATTCCAATGCCCAATACACATTCAATATATTTAAATAATATATCTTTCATAAACAAATTTCCAAAATTTCCAGATCTGATCTGGATGCAAAAATAATCATTTTTCAAGCTTTAAATCAAAATTTCTCAACATTAATCATATTAATACTTGCTCCAATCAAAACCACCACCAATGAAGAACTCAAAAATAATTTTAGGTATTATTAGAGTAGTCATAACACTCTAGAATGGCAACAAGTCATCATATAAAAAAATTGAACTAATATTACAATAATATTAGTCAATCTTACTGCACACATGCATCTAGCCTCTAAATCCATCAACCAAAACAAAAAGCCCAAAATTTTAGAGTGTAAAGAATCTCTACAACTATTGTAAGAATCTCTACAACATAGAAAATACTTCTATGTTAAAGAAAACCAAAGATTACCTTAATTTTCAAAAATATTCTTTAACTTTATTATTGTTGACATTCGTCTTCTCTAAAATGTTTACGAAATTTTTGGATGACATTTGAAGGTTAGGTTTTTCATTACAAAGCAAAGGAAAAAATATTTCCCTTATATATCAATATTGGCATGAACTTGGGGGCAATTTTGACCAAAGAAAAATTCATTTAATCAAATTAAAGAATAAAGCTTTAATGTTGAAAAATCCAATTTGAAAACCTCAAACTTATAATATCATGCCACTAGTTACCAAAAAATAATAAAACATATGTAATAACAATTACTACAAATAAATTTTATTTAATCTAATTAAACATAAAGTTAAAGTAGACAAAATCAAATTGAATACTTCAACCTTAAGGTTTAATATTATTAGTAACTAATAATAATTAAACATATTACATAACAATTATGAAATATAGATATTATTTAATTATTTAAATATTTAACATTTAAATATCTAAATAATTAATTAATATAATTATTAATATATATGTATTTTTATTTACACTAAATAACCAAATACGTATATTAATGACATGTGTCAAAATCTCATTTGTCAATTAATTAATATGTGTCTAATCAAATTTTGTATCAAATACAAATATACATTAATTATTAATTGACCAAAATGCCCCATATACATGTATTTTTTGCTAAACCGTTAAACGATTCGAAATAACTCATTTAATCCGATAAAGTGTTATGAATAATTTGTATTATTCATAATGCATTGTCCAATTGCTCAACGAGTACACTTCATATTGTGGGACTCTCTAAATTTAGGTTTATCCGTCATGGAATCAAATTTCGTGTCCATAATTCACCCACTCGTAAATTATGACGACCACGGATAATCTCGCTAAACTATGCAAATCGAGGTCATTGCATACGTATAATCCCTCCATCATAGGCTATCAATAATATACTAGGGATATAGATAGGAACGTCAAATCCATAAGGTATAATATAGTCAAGTTACAAATTTACGATCTCTAAATAACACTCGAAACTCGCTTCCGATGTATACCACGACAATGGATTTACAAGATCGCAAACACGTACATGACACATATGTCATGTACACATGACTGACGGATTCTATCTTATACTCATTGGATATCATTAGCACGAGTCCACACCTAATGAGCAAGGGGATGTCTGATCTTTATAGATCGGTGACATGACTACCATCAAAGTGTGGAGGATGTCTCATATGTCTACAATGGTATCTCAAGTCGAAGGACCACTATGCTACTCGACTCGAGAAGATTTCTATTGACGTTGGTGTACCATCTATTAGGAAATCTTCGGTGAGTCGTCCAATGTTTATCAAATAAACACCTACACGTCTATACGAGTCTCCTAAGACTCATGGTTCATTGGGATAAACCATCGAATAAAGTCATAGTGTCACTTTCTAATGTCAATTACAAACTACGTTGTAACTGTGCACTATGTTGTAAATTTTGGGGTCTTTGTCTAATATATACATATCACTAAACCAGATTTAGTTTCAATCCAATTGTTATTAGATTGAATATGTATATAAAACAAGAGGTGATATGTATATATCATGGAAAAATGAATTGTTCGTATTCATGAATCAGACATAAATACAATCCAGATTGGCACTCTGACCACCAACCTTAACATATCACCATGCAATAAATCACAACAATACATGCCTAAACCAACATCAAGCTCTAATTCCCTTACACACTCGGTTAGGCCTTCCTAAATAGGCTTCTTGAATTTCAACACCCATAAGAAAAATACAAGCATAATTTCATCCCAACACATATACAAAAGAACTTGATTTTCACAACCAAAATAAGAAAAATTCACACATTCCCATAAACCCTTAAATTCGGTTATTAAAAAAAATAACCTTCGAAGTTTTCCACTTAAGTCAAGTTTCACTCAAACCATAACATCACCAAGCACATAGACCATCATCATTCCTCATAAAAAAATACAAAATCAAACCCTAACACATGATATACAATTTGGCAATAGCATCCCTAAATGAAAATATTAGGCATTTCAATAATAATATTTTAATATATGTTTACATCATCATGAAATACATGATTATGCATGTTAGCAACTCATTTCAAGCAAAAATAAATTATTTGATTTCTAGGTTTCATGAGGCAAGAAATTGGGGTAAATAAAATTTGAACTAAAAATAAGAAGAAATAAATTGGAGTATAAGCTGTTGGGGCGGATCTGGATCCCATAAGGTCTGATCGGTGCCCTGCGTAGCTGAAGCGGACTTAGATCGATGGGTCTATAGGAAAAATCCGGAACAAATCGGAGTCTTGAAACTCTGAAATGGAGAAAATATTCACCACGCAGGGGTTGCGATGCACCTTCTAGGTGCGTTGAGATGAGCAAGTGCGAGAGCACCAGCTCTGTGCATATTGCACCGCGAAGGCATACTGTCGTGAATTACGGTTGCGTGTCACAACATGTAATGCTTTTATATTACGACGGTCAAGTACGAGAGCTCAGCGTTGTGTATCGCAAGCTTGTGCGTCATGACTCTCAAAGTTCGAGAGCTCCTCGTCACGCGGTACAGGCCTATGTGTCGCGCCGCGCTGACCTGTGGGTCGTTAGACGCCCCTTTAGAAAAATTATTACAGTGAGCATTTATACTTTGTTACAAACACACAATTCCAACATTCTCCAAACACTACCAAAACATTCAAAATATAATTTTGACATCATTACCAATACTAAACACATATTCTACACATCTAGAGAAATTAAAGAATAAATCATTCCTTTTCACAACATCAAACATTATATAATACACAAATGTACTCAAAACACATATATGTATTATTTTGAATCCAAATCACTAACCAACATGAATCATACAAAGAAGCAACTCAAGAACAATTCTAGGTCACTTAAAAATTATCAAGTGATTCTAGAATGGTAGCATTGGTTCCAAACCATCAATTAGAATTGCAAACCCTAATTAGTGTTCAATGTCCAACAAGAACACTCTTTGACCTAATAACTTGAAACTTGTGTCTGTATACTTCTTAAACTCCTATACACAATCCTTTTAACCACAATACAATCACAAGTTATGATATTATGCATCCAACACATAATAAATCACCATATGCTTCAAACATGACATCTAAGTCATCAAATAAGGCATAACATGAAAGAGATGATCAAGAAATTACCTAGTAAGCTTGATCAATGATCAAATATTCAAGTCTATTTGATTGAGTTGTTGAGAAGCTCAAAGTTTCTCCACCAACATTTTGAAGTATTTTCCTTGCAGGCAATCCACCAAAATTTGAGCCTAGGATAACGTATGAAGGTTATGAGATTTTTCCCTAAACTTTAGTTTATATATGTCTAACAGATTACTAACTTTAGTGTAGGCACCTTCGCATTAGTCCAAATAAATGTGATTGGAGTTAATCTAATTATCATTAAGCTTGCAAGTTGACTAAATATCAATTTGCTAGCACACCATATTATTATATATTATAATTACATAATATCTCTCTACCAAAAAGATATTAATTAAATAATGATTTAAATATCATGTAATTATTTATTTAATCATTAAATAAATATGATTAATCCAACTAATCCCAATTGGTCTAATAAATAATTAATGTTATCTAATAATATTTAATTAATTTTTTGATAATTATAATATCAAATATTATTTATTATCAAATAAATTTGGCTACCTAAGTGCTCAACGAGTATACTTCATATTGCGAGACTCTCTAAGTTTGGATACGTTCGTCATATGACCCATATTTATTTGTATGTAAATCGACCACTTCTGAATTATGAAGAACACGAACGACCTTTCCAAACTATGCAAGTCGAGATTCTCGCATATGTTTAAACAATCTCTTTATTTCAGGCTATCCAAGTCATGCATAAGAAACATAGATTAATCTGTCAAGTTTCCAAAGCGCACATCTCTTATATGTCGACATGTCTATGACTCTTTATAATTAATCATAATACCATTTCTGATGTAACAATGATCAATCCTAGTTGATCGGCTTTGGCCAAAGTATTAATCGTGACTAAAAAAGATGGATACCTTTACCGCTTAATGGTACATATTTAGACCGATAGATTATATCTTGATCCGCACTTAATTAATGAATGCATCGGTCCACACCCAACGAACATCCAACGCTTAAATCGTGAAAGGTATTTGACATACATGTCATCTAAATGTAAAAGATCACACACAAAATCGGTGCTATCATATAGTCAAAGGCTAAAATATGCTACTTGACTCGAGGAGATTCATATTGACGGTGGCGTGCACTACCAACTATTAGGAATCGTCTAGTGAGTCATTCAATACTCACTCCAACGAATATCCATATGTTTATATGAGCTGTTGTCGCTCATGGTCCATTGGGTCTTAACATTAGAACTCCAATTTCAATATACGACAAGTGCTAGTATTATAGGTTATAAGAATTTGGTCATGTTCCAAAACCAACGACTAGGAATATATTTTTTAAGAATAGTTTATAATAGCGATATTATCCCAACGACGAACAACACCCAGTATCCAGTATCACTACATGAATATTCTAAGGTCAATGTTATAATCAACATACAAATATATATATATATAATAATATATATTTTATCCAACATATTTAGAGAGAAAATAACACAATAATAGTTACTATTAATAAAGTAATTGAAATGAAAATGCAATTATATTATTATCTAATAATAAAATATCGCACAATATATTATTCGGATTGGTGCTCGAAGCACCAACTCTAACAGACTTCCACTTCATTAGTGCCAAGCCAGCTGGTATCTTAACCCCATCTCCTTCACATGTCTATCGAATAACTTTAGAGGTAAGGCATTGGTAAGCGGGTCTACTATGTTATCTTATCCTTGAACCTTCAAGAACATTATGTCCTTTTGTTTGGAAATTTCTATAATCACGTGATATTTCTTATGCACATGTTTAGATTTGGAGTGAGCTCTCGACTCTTTAGCTTACGCAATGGCTCCTTATTATCACTGTAAAGTGGGATCGGATCCACAATACAAGGCATAATGCTTATTTTTGTGATAAAATTTCTAATTCAAATAGCTTCTTTAGCAGCTTCAGAATCCACAATGCCAACTTAGTTATGGTGGAATTAGCTGTGGAACCTTTTTTTGAACAATGCCAACTTACTGCACTTTCGTTAAGGGTAAATATATATCCAGATGTAGACTTTCTATCATACGGATCTCCTTGGAAATCTGAGTCCGTATAACCCTAACCTACACCCCATCTTCTCCATAATTTAGAAATTTATCCTTAATACCCTTAAGGTGTTTCAGGATATGTGTCATGGCCATCCAATAATGGTCACCCAGATCATATTGATACTGACTAGTAACACTAACGTCGAAATTGATATCGGGTCTAGTATATAGTATAGCATGTATAATGCTTCCAATACAAGAATGTAACATCCCAGATTTTCAGGACAGTTCTGGAAGGTTCCCGAACTGAAGTTATACTCTCGGAACATGATGATAATAAAGAATAAGAGTTCAAGTGATGATATATGGTTCATAATAATATAAAGTGAAGATTTTTCGTGTTAGAACACTCGTCGTCTCAAAAATCAGTTACACAATTTTTATTATGAGCGTAAAGTTTGCCGTTTCGGTAACAAAAATAGCAAACAAACTCTGATTGAGTTGATTCTTAAACCATCAGACTCTTTTTTCCGAGATGAACAACTTTCGTGTTGAACACTTTCCGAATATCACATTAGAAAGGCTTCAAAATAGCTGATTTCCAAAAATACCCTTCTAAGTGGGGTAATTTAGTAATTTTTGAGGAGTGACACATTATGTTTACTGATTTTCATTTCAAAAAAAAAGGAAAAATGAAAGAATAAAATAGGGAAGAAATATGAGAGAGAGTGTGAGAAAAGAGAGAAAAGAATGGTGGCCGGTGATTCCTCTTTGGACGGCCGGATCGACGAGAAAGAAGAGGAGAAGCCGCGTGAAGTGGGTTTTACGGTTCCGGCTCGTCGTTTCATTTCACGGCCCGAGCCACCCGCCAAATCGAAGCCCTTGATGAGTACTACGAGATGGTGGTGACGGTTTCTCCGATTCGTGCCCGGAATCACGCGAAACGAGGAGGGAAGCCGTGTATGAACTATAACCTCGACGTAAACAGTAGCTCTGATCGGAATTCCGTCTATTCCAGCACGTTCGTGGGATCGTATGGAGTCCGTATATGGCCTCGAAATCTTGATCTGACCAGGATTATGAGTGTCCACCGAGCCAGGTAAGTAATCCATGCGATGAATACTTGTGACATGTATTCTGTTTGAATTTAAATAATGAAGGAATTTTATAAGTATATCTATACGTGTTATATGAGCAAATATATATGAGTGTAATATAAGGATACTTGGGATTGGGGGTTGTAGAAACTACACCCTGGGGAATGAGATTAATGTTTAAAGAATGATAAATTATAAGGCAATAAGTATATATATACAAATGCATGTAGAAGAATACAAAAATAAGAACATGAATACATACATAGATAAGTATAAGCATGTATAAGTAAATATGTATGTAAGTAGGCAGAAACAAGTATGTATGTTAGTATGCATGCATATGTGTAAGCATGTGAAACAGAGTATGTATGTATAAGTAAGAGGTTGTGTGTATTGAAGTACAAAAAGTATGTAAGTTGCATGGAGAAATAAATAAGCATGTATATTGTATGTATGTATATTGTATACAAGTATTTTGATGCATGTTTAAGTGAGCATAGAGTACATGTGTATATGAATATATGTAATGAGATGTTGAGCACCAGACTTGAGCATGAGAAAGTATGTATATGAGTGGATGCTTTTTCTTTCAAAGTTGATTTGTATTCACTTGTTATTGTTTCATATTTATTTTAAATGTTTTAGGGTGTTAGCCTTATTGAAGTATCAGTTATTTCTTATGTAAGTTTGTTTTGAAGGATTTATAATTTCAAAAGCAATGTTTTTAAAAACATGAGATTTATGATTTTTCGAGGCAAGGGGAAAAACCCACCTCAGTATGTAACTTTATTCAGATATAGAACATGTAGAGGACTGGGGGGACGACGATACGTAACGCCCTCATATCCTAGTTCAGGAATAGGGATGACAGATGCCCCTAGATCCTAGTATCAGAGCTTGGGTGGTAGCATAGATCCACACCCCCAGTGCTAGTTTTTGGCTTGGGGGAGGGCGATACGTAACGCCCCAATACCACAAGTTTCAAGGACATTAGTGGCATGCTTTGGGGACGGCGATACGTAACGCCCCAAAGTCATGGATTTAGACTGCTAGCTCTAGTTAGTCATATGGGGGGACGGCGATACGTAACGCCCTCATACGTCAAGGTTTTCAGATACAGACCAGTTTACAGATATCAGATTTCCAGAAAACATTTCTCCAGATCATATTTTCAGAAAAAAGAGTTGTTATTAACAGAACTTTTAGAAAGAAATGATTTTTACAACAGAATACAGTTTTGAGAATGAGATTACACATTTCAGATACATTTTCCATGTAAACTTTCAAACCTAGTTTTATAATCAGTTTTCAGACAAGATTTATAGAACACCAGTTTTCAAGTAAGTTTACAGAGATTTGGTTTTAGAAGCATTTTCCAATTTCAGTTTGGAATTCATTTTTCAGAAATGACTTCCCAATTTCAGTTTTCAATTCTAGTTTGAGATTCAGATTGTGACAAGCATAGATAGAAAAAGTTTTATAGTTTGAGATACATGTTCAATATGTTGCATGAGAATATATTATTTATAGCATATGCAAATGAATAAGAGAGTTATATTACATAATGAATTTTGATTATGCTATATATGTATTATATGATTATGATGTATGAGTTCAGACACATGGTAAGTAGTATAGGAAGCATATATATGGCTTTGCATGTATGAAGGAATGCGTAAGTACGATGTGTGCGATGGTCATAGGTAACAGGTCAAGGTAGGTAAAAGTTTGAATGTGTTTTTGTGCTATGATTAGTTTATAACTGATTATATGACGAAGATGTAGAGTGTGAACGAATGGTAAGAGTTATGTTATATAATGGAATGATTAATTTTGAGTTAGACATGTCGGATAAACGATTAAGATAAGACTTAGTAAGTGTTTTTTTAGAAATTAAATACAAGATGATAGACTAGACAGTGGTCATAATAAATACATGGTAAGTTAAAGTAAGAGTTAAGGAAGTTAGAAAATTTCAGAACTAAGATAAGTAAACAAGGGCAAAGCAAAGATAATAAATAAAACGGAATTGGCTTAAGTAAATACAAACTTGAGGTAGAGATCAGACATTAGTAAGATTTCACAATAAAATATTAGTATACGAGTTATGAGTAAAGAAAGATAATTAACTTACCAATCTGAGAATTTCTTTTCCAAATGTGATTAAAGCAATGATATAAGTTAAGTTTTAAATAATATTGGAAGTTTTTATTATTCGAATGCATGCATGGTTACTTACTGAGTCTTATGACTCACACCAAAATAGTTTGTTAGTTTTGCAGGTCAGTAGTAGTCATACTGAGCCAGCAGGACATCAGTGAAGACTTTGAAGACAGTGAATCGCTCCAATTGCAGTCAAGAGAGTCATTGAGTCATGGGTCAAGTTATGGGTCCTCACGACCCATTGCGTTTGTTTTTGCACTTGTATTGCATATGTAAAGGGTTATGTAATAGTAGAGTATTATTTTGAGTTCTGGCCAGAGGCCAATATGATGGTTGCATATATTTTAAGTTTGCATAAACAGGTTGTCTTGAGGTGTTGGACTTTGAATCCAGGTTTCATGATTTTTAGCAGAGGTCATGCCGAAATTTTAGTAACATCGGAGGCTTATGGAGATGGGTTTTCCTGTCTCCTACCGGTAACATCCTGGCTTAGGCGGGATGTTACAAAGAGGCATGTGACAAGTTAGACATTGTAACTCTTTCTTTCTCAGTCTGACGAATCATTTTCTTCTAAAGATTTAGGTTGTGTAGGAAATGAACGTTTAATGTCTTGTAGTTGGTAAAATCATATTTTTCCAACATCTTATCTATATAAGTAGATTGTTACAATCCTATAAGCTTCTTTTATATCCTGGTAGAGCCTTATACCCAGTATATAGGAAGCTTCGCCTAAGTCTTTCATGGAGAAGTTTTTGTAACAATAAGCCTTTACAATTTGCATCATTCCTATATCATTCTCAATGATAAGAACATCATCTATGTACAACACAAGAAATAATATCATCATCCCCTTAACTTTCGTATAAACACACGATTCTTGTTCGTTTTGTTGAATCTAAATAATCTCATCAAAATGACGATTCTAGCTTCGAGAAGCCTGTTTAAGTTCATAAATGAACTTTTTTATCTTACAAACCAAGATTGAAGTCTCATCGGATGCAAAACCCTATGTTATTCCATATAGATATCCTCCTCGAGGAATTCATTCAGGAATATATTTTTGACATATATTTTCTATATATCATAATCATGATATACAGTAATGGTTAATAATATCATAATGGATTTAAGCATGGCTACTGGTGAAAATATATCCTCATAGTCAATCCCAAGACGTTGAGTATAACATTTCACTACCAATCAAGCCTCAAAGGTTTCCACATTTCCATTAGGCCCACGCTTTCTTTTATAAACCCATTCACAAACAATAGTTTTAATTTCCTTATGAAGCTCAACCAAGCCTCAGATTTGATTATCATGCATTGAATCCATTTCGGATATCACTGCTTCTTGCCATTTTCTCGAATCGATATCTAATATAACCTCTTTATATATGGTCGAATCTGTTTCCTCCAAGAGGAGAATATCAAAGCACATATCAGATGTTAAAAGTAATCTGTATGGAGGCCTTAATACTCTACCCGATCTATATATAACCTATGTCGAAGATCTTTCATCATGCTAGATCCCCGATTCCATCTCTGGTTCCTCCAAGGTATGATTGAACTCGTTGAGTTCTATCTTTCTTCAATCCCCACTTTCTCTCAAAAATTCATTTTTTAGAAAAGTGGCATAGCTAGCAATAAAAACATTTTGTTGCTCAGAATTATAGATTAGATATCCTAATGAATTTTCAGGATATCAAATAAACCTGAATTTAAACCCCTTGGGTGCTAGTTTATCCCAATACGCAACTCCAACATACGTTGGACAATATCAAATCTTTAAGTATCTAAGACATGGATTTCTTCCGTGTAATATCCGATATGCGGTAGTAGAAACAACTTTAAATGGAACTCTATTAAGTATATGAACGTCACTAAATAAAGCATAACCCCATAGGTAATTTGGAATATCTGTATAGCTCATCACCAATTGCACCATATCCAATATAGTACGATTCATCTGCTTATACACATCATTATGTTGAGGAGTCACTGGTGGGCTATATTGTGCGAGAATTCTGTTCTCCCTTAAATAACATTTGAACTATTCTCTCATGTATTCACTACATCAATCTGATCGAAGGCACTTGATGAATTTCCCAGTTTGTTTTTCAACTTCATTTCAGAATATTTTGAATTTATCAAATATTTTTTACTTATGTCTCATCAAATAGACATAACTATATCGTGGCTCATCATCTGTGAATGTCACGAAATATGAAGAACTATCATGAGCGACGTGATTTAATGGACCATAGACATCACTATGTATAAGCTTTAGTAAATCATAAACACGATGTCCAACACTAAGGAATGATGCTTAGTCATTTTCCCTTGGATGCATGACTCGTAAATCAAATAAGGATCTTATGTAAGATCATCGATCAAACTGTCCTTAACCAATTTTGCTAAGCGTCTAACACCAATATGGCCCAACCTCATATGCCATAATTCAGTATTATTTAATTTGGATACTTTTTTTTTCCTCTATATTAAAGACATTAATATTTGTTTCTAAAACATAATGACTGTTAAATAAAGAACATTCACATTTCAAAAAGTTATCTTTATTATATAAACATAAAGTATCATCTTTAATATTTACATTATATCTCTCTCTAACTAAAACAAGCAACGAGATAATCTGTCTAATAAGAGATGGAACATAAATAACAAGCATGTAAAACTACTTTACATCTAGTAAGTGAGGCATAAAACAATTGTTCCTACGGCCTGGACTTATAAACTCTTGTCATTGCCACCATTAAGGTTGATCTCCCCATGTTCAAGCTTTCTTTTCACCCTCATTTCCTACAAGGAATTGCAATTATGAGTGGGAATTTCGGTGTCTAACACCCAACCACTATTTGCATCTAAGTCCAAAGAGATATCAATAATAGGAAAAATAGAAAGTATAATAGAGGTCCTGAGTGTCCTTTTAGTTCTGGGCAGTCTCGTTTCCAATGCCCTGACTTCTTACAACGTAGACATTCTTCACGAGCCATCTTCGGTCTTGGAGATTTGGATTTCTTTGGTTTCCTGGATTTTTTCTTTGAAATCTTCTTCTTACCCTTTTGCACATTCTTTGACTTTCCAGAATTGAAGAAGCACTCACTCCACCATGGAGATACAAACTCTGGTTCCCTTTTCTCAAATCTTATTCCCTCGTTCGTAACATGTTATGAAGCTCCTCATATGTGGCTTTCATTGAATGCATGTGAAAAGTCAACACAAAGCCTCTATAAGTAGATGGAAGAAAAGAGAGAATGAGATTTCAGCCGAGCCGATCATCTATGGTAATGCAATGTCCTTCCAAATATAAAATATGCTCGATCATGTTCAAACCATGAACGATAACAGCTCATCTATCCTTAAACAAGGCATGGAAAAGTTCTTTAGACCTATGATAAATCTCAATCTTCTAATTCAGTTCGAGCAACTCCTTGAGTGTCTGTATAAGCATGCAAGCATCTGGTACAGCTATGTACAGTCGCATCAAATCAGGGATCATCGATCCTAGAATGTAAGACTTCACCTTATGGTTATCGTCCTTTCATTTTTCAAACATCTCATGCTCCTCAAGCATATAGTTAGGATCGATGTCGATAGGTAATGGATTGAGTGTCACATAGCTCAATCTCTCTGACTCCAAAGCCAAACAGAAATTCATTTCTCACTCAAAGTATTTCTCAGCTCCTTTTAACTTGTTCTTATCCAAAAGCCTCGCTAATGGATTTGCGGATGCCATATCTGCAAAAAAATTAACAAACATTAGCAGAACATGTTCATATCAATATAAAACATTAATAAGATTATATATTTTAAATCTATTCATGCCCTCCAACTACTTTACGTAATTTCGTAATCTTTCTAAAGGAAAAATAGAAATTCGACAATCAAATTTCATAGCGAGAAGTGGATCCCATGATATTTACTCTAGCCTCACAATAATAACGATATTGACCTTCATAAACTCATTAAGTAGACCTCTAACTCAATCACATTCATTGTGACTCCTAGGTTTGGTCTAAGATCGGTGGGTTCAATGAGTGTACAATTTTAAAAATTAAAACTCATGAATATGTAACCCTATGTGAAATATTTGATTAAATTAAATACTATATTTAATTACGAGTTCCTAGGAAAAAATCTGGGATGAATAATAGTCGGGAAACTTCAAAACAGAGAAAAGGTTCAGCACATGGGCATTGCAACGCACCTTGTGAACGAGTTACAATGCGCCAGTGCGAAAGCACCAACTCTGTGCGCTTCACGCCATGAAGGCTTATGCATCGTGACTCGTGCTTATGCATCATGATGTGATGTGCTATCACGTTGCGACGCTCAAGTGGAAGAGTTCAACATCGAGGCCGCGCAAGCTTGCGCGTCACAACTCTCAAAGTCCAAGAGTTTCACGTCGCGCTGTGCAATCTAGCGTGTTCTTGAAGTGCTCCTGCGCGAAATGATTCCAGATAGTCATTTTCCATGCACTCACACCGTGTAGGCTTACGCTTCATGACCCGCCCCTTCAGAAAATAATTCCAGGGAGCATTTGCATTTTGTTCCAAACACACGACACTTTTAACTTTCTCCAAACACTACCAAAACACTCAAAATCCAATTTTGACATCATAACCAACACCAAACACATATTCTACACATCTATAAAATTAAAGAATAAATCATGCCTTTTCATAACATGACACATTATACAATATACAAATGCACTCAAAACACATATATATATATATATTATTTTGAATCCAAATCACAAACCAAACATGAATCCCACAAGGAAGTAACTCAATAACAATTATAGGTCACTTAAAAGTTGTCAAGTGATTCTAGAATAATAGCCTTGATTCCAAACATCAATTAGAATTCCAATCCCTAATTAGTGTTCCATGTTCAACAAGAATGCTCATTGACCTAATTACATGAAACTTGTGTCTCTATGCTTCTTAAGCACGTATACACAATTCTTTTCACCTCAACACAATCACAAGCTATGCTATTAAGCATCCAACACCTAATACATCACCATATGCTTCAAGCATGACATGTAAATCATCAAAGATGGCATACCATGAAAGAGATGATCACAAAATTACCTAGAAAGCTTTATCAAAGATCAAATCTTCAAGTCTCTTTGATTGAGTTGCTAAGAAGCTCAAAGTTTCTCCAACAAAATTTGAAATATTTGATTTGCAAGCTCTCCATCAAATTTGAGTCTAGGTTAACTTATGAAGGTTATGAGATTTTTCCCCTAAACTTTAGTTTAAATATATTTAACAAAATATTAACTTTAGTGTAGGCAACATCTCATTAATTCACATGAATGTAATAGGTTTTAATCTAATTATCATTAAGCTTGCAACTTGACTAAATATTAATTTGCTAGCACACTATAGTATTATATATTATAATTACATAATATCTCTCTACCAAAAGATATTAATTAAATAATAATATAAATATCATGTAATTATTTATTTCGCCACTAAATAAATATGATTAATCTAATTAATCTCCATTGGTCCAATAAATGATTAATGTTATCCAATAATATTTAATTATTTAATTGATAATTATAATATCAATATTATTTATTATCAAATACATTTGGCTACTTCAAAACAATGGATACATTAACCCCTTAATGGTACACATTCAAGCCGACCGATCTATCTTGATCCGCACTTGATTAACGAATATAACGATTCACACCTAACAAACATCCAGCGGTCAGACCGTGAAAGGTCTTTGACATGCAAGCCATCTAGGTGTGGAGGATCACACATGAAATCAATGATATCATATAGTCAGATGATCAAAATGCTACTCGAATCAAGGAGATTGCTATTGATGGTGGCCTGAACTACCAGCTATTAGGAATTATCTAGTGAACCATTCAAAATTCACTCCAACAAATACCTACAGGTCTATACGAGCTGCCATCGCTCATGGTCTGTTGGGTCTGACAATTGGAAATCCAAACTCAGTCAATAAAACCAACCACATTTCCAGCTTTCCGACTATGGAGAGTTCTAACTGCAAATACCTCAATGGATTCTCCTTGATGATAACTTTTATCTTATAGGATCGAAAATATTTTTTATAGTTCCGTGGAGCCCACACCACTACCAAACAGATTTTCTCCACTTCTTGGTAACATCTTCTTATTGAGATAGTAGACTATGTGTCCTACCCCAATATCATCTTCATGTACCAATATTACCCCTAAGGCTTTAGACTCCATGGCCAAGTATAGGACTAAAGGTTTGCCAGGTCTCGGAGACTTCAAGACTGGCAGGTTGTTCAAGTACTTTTTAATTCTGTCAAGGCCTTTTTACAATGTTCGTTCCATTCTATTGACTGATCCTTCCTGAGTAATTTGAAAATTAGTTCACATACAGACGTTAGTTCGGCGATAAACCGGCTGATGTATTGTATATTCCCAGAAAGAATCTTACTTCCTTCTCTATTTTCAGCATCTTTATTATTGCTTTGATATTCCCTGAATTCAATTCTATTCCTCTCGTGAATATTGTATGCCCCAGCAAGTTTCCAGATGTGACCCCGAATACACACTTCTTGGGTTGAGTGTGAGATTATACGTGTCCACCATATGAAGGAACTTATCCAATGATACAATGTGTTCCTCTATGGTTTCAGAATTCACCATCATATCGTCGACATAGACTTCAATCTCTTTATGCATCAATTTATGAAACATAGTGGTATTCATCCGTTTATAGGTAGCCATGTACATTCTTTAATTTGAAAGGTATCATACTGTAGAAATATCGCTCATTCTCTGATGAACCCCGTCTTGTGATTGTCTTCTTCTAACATGAATATCTGATTATATCCAGAAAATCATCTACAACAGAGTACATTCCTGACAATGATGTATTATCTACCAAGATGTCTATGTGTGGCAAGGGAAAGTTTTCTTTTGGGCAAGCCTTGTTGAGGTCTCTGTTGTCCACATACATTTTTACTCTTCCATCCTTCTTCGGAAAACGGGTACGATGTTGGTAAACCATTCCAGGTACTTGACTACCTCCAGGAACCCCAACTTTACATGTTTTTTCACCTATTCTCTGGTTTTCTCTGCCCATTCTATCCTCATTATGTGAAGTTTCTACTTTATGGGTCTAATGTTCGGGTATGTCGGTATCATGTGATGGGCTATGCTCTTGTTAACTCCGAGCATGTCTTTATAGGACCAAACAAATACTTTTTCATATTCTCAATAACTTTTCTAACTATTTTCTCTCTTCGGGGTAACCTCACTTGCAATTAATATATTCTTAGGGTTTTCACATATACCAAGAATAAATGCCTCTGTTTTAGTTTAATTAATGTCAAATATGCTCATATTATACATGTTATAATGTGTGCTAAAAGAATAAAAATCCGGTAAGTAAGAAGAATTATTCATCTTATTAATCTCTAATGCAAGGTTATAATCGAAAAGTTAAGGTACATATATGATCTCATAGTCTTCTTTTTCCTTGGTTGCCACTGAGTTTTCTGGTGTCAGCCTTTTGAGTTGGGGAAGTTCTTCATCCCAGTCGTCTTATGTTTCCTTCTCTAGCTCTGTATCATTTTCTCCCTTCAATACTGGACATCCTTTCCAATTTACCACATCAGTAAATATTTCAAAACATGGCATGGTGATACCATTGACTTCTTCCTTATCGCTTACTATAAAAGTTTCCCATAACTTATCGCATTCGCCAGCCCCGTCATCATTGTTATCCCATATACCCATAACATGGATCTATTGATTGGAGGTTTGTAGGATGTATTTTTCGCATAGGTCGTATTGTATCATATATAGTGGTGGTGGAATAGCATGAGGGTTGGGTAGGGGGTTTCTACTGGTGTTGGGTTGCCTCTTTCAAAGTCGGGGATTTTTTGGTTGTTTATAAGGTCTTGGATTTCATGTTTGAGGTAGGTGCAATTGTCAGTATCATGGCCTTTTTGTTTGTGGAAGTGGCAATACTGGTTTAGGTCAATGTAGTGGGGTACTGGGTTTCGTAATGGTTTGGACTCCAAGGATTTCAGCATGTTTTATCTCTTTAACTTTTCAAATACCTTTGAGAAGGTATGTCAAGGTCTGAAAATCTCTTATTTCTTATTGCAGCAATTTCAGCGGGACTGGCTTTCGTTCTAGCTATATATTTTTTGGTTCTCAACCTCAGTGATAGTTTTTCTCAATTTTCGGAAGTCAGAGATCATGGAGGTCATTCTTCTCGGCTTGATGTAGATAGATGGCTTGGTGCCCTTAATAATCATTTTTATCTTATCCTTCTCCGAGGGCCATGATGTATTATTAAAATCTGGCTTCCCAAGCTGTCAATGTATGCTTTGAAGCTTTCATCTTGCTTCTGCTTGGTATTCTTCAAATCATTAAGCGAAAGGTCGATCTCCATATCCATGACATACTGATTCAGAAACGCTTCTACTAAAGACATCCAGTCATATTTCATATTCTTCTCCAGGCTATGGTACTCTACTACATGTGCTCATTCGAGCGATATTCCAAACATCTTTTGAACCTGAAACATGAGTAAGCCGATAGAACTCATCAGCAATACGTATTGGTAGAGATATACTTTTTTATCCTCGTTCCCATTGAACTTTACCATTTCAGACATCGTAAATTGAGAAGGAAAATGTTCCTTAAATGCTATAGCATCATAATCCAAAAGGTCTTCATGCATGCCCATCATCTTTTAGGCAACTGAGTGCATTTGTTCTTTCAGGTTTTAGAGTTCATCCTGGGAGTTGGCCATCTTGCCTGCAACATACTCAGTCATGTCTTCATCATCATCCAAAGTAGGGGCTCATTTAACTATCATTTTTATAGACTCTTTGTCCCTCTTTTCACCAGTTTCAGCCCATATTTTCTGAGGTGCTATCAAGTTGGCCAAGCATTGACTAGGTTCTGCAACTACACTGTAACATTATCCATGTTGGGTTTCAATCGATCTACAATGGAACCTTCGTTATTGGCCATTTTTAAGCTTGTTAACTATCCTCTAACTAATTTGTCTTCTTCCCTAACTCAACATGTCGCTATGATGGTTGTATCCTAAAAAGGTTAGCGTGATGTATGTATTCATGCATTTTATGAAATAACTGAAATGCATGGTATGCTCAGACATTAGCATAAATCATTCCAACCTTATTCCTCATATATACGTGGTAAGTCCAATATCTTCCTTAGGTTTGGCTTAGCTTATGTACCAACAGGGGTACAAAAACCCATTATCTCATATGCTAAAAGGTAAACCTTTGCTACTTTGGTTCTTTCCAATCGTTAAAAGATAAAATCCATCCATTTACAAATGACTAAGCTTATCGTGCCACTGTTTAGAAATGACGAATTGGAACCTTAGTAATCATGGAGAATTGGGGTGGGCTCTGAAAAATTTAGGAATATCCAAATGGGCTAAAATAGGTCATACCATTCTGGATGAAAGCCAATACATGTATCGAACTAATGTTTTTAGCCCTCTGGACCATAATTGAATATTATAGACCCAACATGGTTTTCATATAATTTTGCCCGTTGACATTTCAATGTAATTAACCAAATTAACATGAAATGAAAACTTGTCCTAGTTAAAGGCATAATAAGTTTATATTCCATGGTAAATGATTAAAAGACTTCAAATAGTTAGGACCCAAAGACAAGTTTACATGTTGGCTTATTCCAAAAATCAGACTTAGGCTCTCATTGGCAAAGGTTTGCCACACTTAGGTCTCCCCACCTAAGAGTTCAATCGACCAATGAACTCACCTTCTTTATACCTAAAGGTACGTACTAACAAGTGATGGTTATCATCACATAATGATCCACCGCCTTGAGTGAAAGCGGTTTCACAGTATGTAACGCCATCGGGGTTTGAAAGGGTATGCAAGAAAACGAAGACATGGTTAATCTCAATCTTACCATGAATACAATAAGGTATTTCATAGGGGCCAATTATATATCTTTAGTGAGTCGCTATCTGTAGGAGCAAAGTAGAGTTTACCACTATACCAATGATGCTAACGACCATGACACTATTGGGCTCGCAGCCCATAGAGAGTACAAATATCCCAATAACGAATACTCAGATAATGATATAGTCGCCACCCAGTATAAAACACTTATAATGATTTAAAGTTGCACGAAACCCCTTACAATGGCTGATCTTAAACCTGTTTGGGTTCGAAATGATCCCTCACTGATGCCAGATAATATTCTGGTTTGAAAAGAGGTATAGAAAGTCTTGAAATGCAACATCATACAATAGCATTTTAAACCAACAATGGCACAATCATTAAAAATAAAATGATAACATAGCAATATTGACAGTCATGAACATCCAGAAATTATTAAAATAATAGTAAAATACTAATTAAATAGAAAATAGTACAAATCTCATCGGTCTGGCTTCGGAAAAGCCTGGCAATATATTTTCTCATATCTTTAATTTCCGGCTGAATATTTTTTGTTAAACAGAAAGACAAAAATACAGAATCATGCTTAGCAACAGTAATAATAAAGCAGTAATAACATGGAAATAATACAATGATTGTAAAATAGTGACAATAGTAATAAAATAATGAAAATATCAATAGAACAATGTAGTATGGTGCATATCTCACTGGCCTAGCTTCAAAGAAGCCTGGCCCAATGTTTTTGACAAATGAATTCCATGTCGAAAAAGTACATTACTTTTCTTGGAATCTTACATCCCAATCGTACAATGATCTTGTCAAAATGGGATGCTTGAAAGATAGCTAACCGTCATCTCTTGCGCTCCCGAATAATCTGGATCCTAAGTACATAACTCACCTCTCCCAAATTTTTCATTTAGAATTGGTTAGGTTGCCAGGATTTTACATCTGATAATACTTTTACGTCATTCTCAATGAGTAAAATATCATTGATGTATAATATGAGAAAAAACCAACTTATCGTCAATGGTGCACTTGTATACACTAGGTTCATCGTAATCTGCTCAAAGCCATAAGACTTGATTATCATATTAAAATGTATATTCCAATATCGAGAAGTTTGCTTCAGTCTATAAATGGACCCTTATAGTTTGTAAATGTTTTTCTCTTGACCTTGAGCAACGAATCCTTTTGGTTGCACCATGTAGATGTTCTCATCAAGACTGCCATTAAAGAATATTGTCTTGACATCCAAATATATTTGATTTGTTCTACATTAGGTAAACATGCATATATCTAGAACAATCATTAATAAATGTGACAAAGTATTCCTAACCACCTCTTGCTTTTACATTTATTGGCCTGAAGATGTCAAAATGTATTAGCTTGAGTGGTTGATTGGCTCTTAGTAAGGTCTCTTGGTCATTTTACTTTTTAGACAAGACTCACAGATTTGCAATGTGTGGTCTTTTAAGTGACTTAAAGATCCACTTTTACTAATTTGTTTATCTTGTCAAGGTTAATGTGGTTAAGTCTAAAATTCCACAGATATATGACATCGTGATAAATCATTTGCTATTTAGTTTTGAGTTTTCAACCTTAAACATTTCAGTGTTGAACAGTGAGTTTTGTGTTAACGGTCTTAACACATACAAGTTATTTTCCAAGTTTTCTATGCATATTGGTAATTTATTTCTCGAAATAATAACTAGATTGTTATTAAATAAAATGAAATATCCATCATACAATAGAATTCAGATATACAAATATATTCATGGATTTCAAATCATGTTTACTATGCTAGCTCAAGTCTATGTTTACCATTCATGATCATGTTTTCATGTACATGTTATATGTTTTCAGTACGTTATCCAGTTTTCAATTCATGTATATATTTTACAGTTTGCATATTATGTTTTCATGTTTACAAGATTTTTGACGTTTTTACGTTTTCGTGTCAAGTCATGTCATGTCATGTCAGAGTTTACAGCTATACAAGTCATGTTTTTAATTGTTGTCATATATCTCAGGTTATTTCCAAGCCATGTTCATGTATTTTCTAGGTAATGTTTTCTTCTTGCAGTTCACGTTGATATCTTTAGTCACCATGTCCATGTTCAGTCATGTCATTTGAGTTTTCAGTTCTCAGGTCATGTCCAAGTTTCATTTCATGTCATGCTGTCAGCTTTCATGTCATGTTCTCAGTTTCTAATTATGTAATCATTTTTGTGCCCATGTACACGTTTTACATATTGCAAGTTATGTTCTTTTCCATGAATACATGTTTATCTATGTCTTACGTTTTACGCATTCATGTCACGTCATGTCATAGTTTCCAGTCACGCTTGTCATGTTATTAGTAAATGTTATGCATCTCATGTTTTTCAGGTCATATTAACATATTTTTAAGTCATGTTTATGTTGTCCAGTTCAGGATATGTTTTCATTTACACTCCACGTTTATAGCCTCAAGTCATGTCTAACTTTCATTCATGATCTAGTTCATGTTTTCATATTATTTTTAGTTATTAAGTCATATTCACGCTTTCAGCTTTTATGTCATGTTTTTCGGTTTCCAGTCATGTCATCATTTTCAGATTATGTTGTCATTTGTTATATGTTTATAACTTATTTATCGGTTCTCGGTTTATTCGTGTTCCTCAGATCAGGTTTGATGTCTTTCAGTTATTCATGTATTTGTACATTATTTTTCTCATATTCTATTACAGTGTTCACTCGCCAGGTCTTCTTCAAGATATGACCCACCTCACACTCCAGTTTCATGTGCAAGTTGCATGTTATGCATTTGGAGGACGAGCTTTGTATGAGATGGGTACCATTGGCAGTCATTAACATCACGATTTTTAGAGTCACAGTCGGACCGATAAGTTAGGTGTTTGTTAATTCAAGTTATGTATATATAATTATATGATACATGTATGTATATTTCATGGCTAGCAAGTCATGTTTACACATTTAGTTTCAAGTTATGTATGTATGTCTTTCAAGAACAATAGACAAGTAATGCACACACGTTATGATCTTATCTGGTTTAATCTGTTTACACAGTTCATGTTCACGTATGTATGATAGTCATGCATGAATTCAGTTAGTCAGGATGTTAGTCACGTTCATGTTAGTGGCTCAAAGAAATGGTCATGTTATCTCCTATCGATCAAGTCCCGTAAATACTGGTATCTGACAGAGATGGTATGAGAGCAATGGTTTATGTGTAATGATGTTTGCGGCTCCTTCAACTCCAAGAAAGTTGTCTAAATCCTTTAGATATTTTTGAATCCCTTACATGTGGTAGTCATGATATTATTGCATGATACAGCCAATGCATGTCAGGTCAGTTGCACGACTCTTATGCAGGTTAGGATTCATAGATGAATCCTATTTTAATGGGGAAAGTGTAACACTTTGGTTATTCATTACATGTCCAGTACAGTTAAATTATTTATGCACGATATGTTCTTATGTATATAATCATGTGTTAGTAGGTTAGATATATTAGAAATATCACCTAGATGTTTGGGGAAAACTTTTCAGCTTCGGTATTTTTCTGTCAATAAAACCATCTTAGACAGCCCTTAGTCTTTTGCCTCTAACTTTGGCTACCAATGTCTATTTTTAGTGACCTTTATATGGTCGGAAATCTTAGACCGAGATATACAACTTTCATGTTTATCATTTTTCTAATTCCAACCGCATGTATTTCTAGGTGAATAGTGCTATGACGTGGACTGTTTCACATTTTTGGCATCTGCTTAATAGAAAATAATATTTTAATCTTAAAAATATTTCCCCAACTATAAGAACCATCCCATGTAGCCTTTCTTCTCTAGCCCTTCTAACGAACTCTCTACACGAATTTTACACAAAATTTCCCCAGTTCCTTCTCACGTCCAAACACCTTTTAAGAGTGGAATTTTATGCTTCTTCAAGCAACCGTCAAGAAAAGTAAGCTTACATCTCTCTCTTCTTCAATTTCTTGATATCAGTCATGCATCTTCTCCCCCTAAATTCGAAATCCACATGAACCCTAGGTTGTATTTGATGCATTTGACTTGATTGAGCATGTTAAGGTGTTTATTTATCCATATAGTGACGTAATGACATGAAATTGACACAATTTTGATTTAGACACACAAATTTGCTCATTAACCCTTGGCTTGACTGAATGCAATGGATTTTAAAGGAGCTTGAGTTTGTTGTGATGATGACGATGATTTAAACATGTGTATGGCATTTTGAAGGTAGATTTATTGTTGGTTGATAAAATTATCATGATATGTATTATGGGTGCCATAGTCGAATTATGAGTATAGTGAGAGGCTGATGTTTGTGCTTTGTTTGTGTTAAGATCAATGCATGTGATGTTATGTCATAGAGGGTGTATTAAGTTTGCTTGAAAATGGCCAAAATTGATAATGGAAGGGGTATGGCCGAATCTAAAGGGTTGAAGGGGAAGCTTTATTTTGTGATTTTTGTAAGGCTATAAGCATGAGTTTAGTGTTTTATAAAATGGAAAATAGATATGTGCTATGAATTGGTTTGGGTCATGCCTTGTCTGATGATTTTGTTGAATTAAGTACGCTTGAAAATGAGTCCTTATGGCCGAACCTTTAAGGAGCTATGGAGGCTTGATTTTGGTGTTTTGGTGGTGTTAAAAGCATGTGTTTAATACCTTTTTGTGGTGGTAAAAACTTTGTGTGTGCATTGGTTTGGCTGAGAACCTCTTTGTGTTAATTGTTAATGAGATTCAGTTTGGTTTTCATATTCGGTTTAAGTATTCAATTTTTTCATTTTCAGAATACGACATCAATGTATGTTCTTAATTCACGCTATTAACTCATGGTATTAGTTCATTTTCTCAATTTGCATTATTACCTTATGCTTTCAATTTATGTTATTCAATTTATGCCTCCAGTTCATGTTAACTAGTATATGTTTTCAGATCATTGATATCAGTTCATGTATACAACTCATGTAATCCATTTACATTTTCAGCCTATGTTGTTAGTTTGCAATTTCAGATCATGTCATAAATTCTAGCTTATGTTTTCATGTCATTTATGTGTCTTGCATGTCAGTTTTCAATTTACGCTTTTTAATTTTCATGTTATGTTTTCATGAGTCATGTTCACGCATGTTTAGTTAATGTTCTCAAGGTTCATGTTGATGGAGTACATTTTCA